>JAKOGI010003546.1:45000-49812 GCA_029747015.1 Carnegiea gigantea | reverse complement strand
ACACACACACACACACACACACACACATATATATATATATATATATAACAGAAGAATTGCTCCTCGAGCCATCGTATTTTGGTGTAATTATTTCTGGACCCGATCAGTTTAGAATCGCATTTACGGACCCATCCAAGTTTGGGTATAATAATTTCTAGAACCCCAAAATTTGGGTTTAATATTTTACAGACCCTTTTAAATTGCAAAAAGACCCCTAAATTTTTAAAAATTTTCAATTTAACCCCAATATTTAAAAACTTATTTTCGAAAATTCTAAAATTGTGTTTGTGGTTTTTTTGCTCACTGATTGATCTCAACGTTCTCTTTCATCTAGTATTAGAGCCGCGTGCACAAAAATAATTAAAATTATTAAGCTAATTAATGATTAATTAAGCCAATTAATCGTGATTAAGTGTGACTAACTACGCTTAATGCTGTAAGCATCACCTGTTTGTCCTGGTCCAAATTATTCACATATTGTTCATTCACCAGAAGGTAATATATCAGTAGCACCCCAATTAAACTATGTTGCTAATATAGCTTTAGAATTAAAAGCGAAAGTAGCTAAAATTAAGATTGAACTAAAAGATCTTAAGAATCAGTTAACAGTTGTTCATCTTTCTCTTATTAACGAAATTAGACATAGCGGAAAAGCTACTCCTAAAATTAGCACTCCTTTTCAACATAAATATCCTTTTCAATACCCAAAAAACAAAATCCCATTTCCTTTGCAAGAGATAAAAATCCAAAAAGAAGTAGGAGAACAATTTGGTGAAAAATCTAGTGAGAAGAAAGAAGAAGAAGATGGAGTATGAAAAATATAGTCTTGAAGAGCTACAAAAAATGTTTGATAAAGAACAAAATACCGAAGAACTAAATAAAATCATGAGCGCTATTAGTGATAAATATGATGTCTTGTCTAATAATAATGAAGAGACTAATAATATCCAACTAAAAGAAGAAATATATCAGCAAATGAATCCTATTAAACTCGATGATCTTAATGTGTTACCACTAGAAGAAATTAAACGAAAATTAGATAAAAAATATGGTAAAATGGTTGTAGAAAATGAGATTAATGAAATAGGAGAAGAAATTGATTTACATGAAACAGAGAATAATCTTTTTAATAATGGCGTTCCTAAACCTGAAGAATTTGGTGAACCTTCCAGAAGAGACACTCATTTCTTGAGACCTAGGTATGTTCCTGCAGGATGAACAAATAATTTTTCCTTCGGGTTTGTCCCAAGATAAACCACGACCTATGAAGAGATTGGCCTTATCCCAATTAGTCAAACTGGTTATAACTTAAATATCGATGGAGCTCATAATAAAGAAGAAATATTTGAGCACTGGAAAAGAGGAATGAACAGTATCTTAAATTCAAATACTACATGGACTGTAGCAAACTTTCTAAATTATATCGAGCATAGTTTCTTTAACACTGTGGCTGACTGGTATGATTCTTTAAGTGAAGATGGTAAAAATACTTTAAGAACAATAGAAACACTAGCTGCTATGTTCAGAAGTCTGTGTAAAGAAATTGAGACTAAATTCATCGGAGCTAAAATTGATTCTGAAGAAAAAATGCGAGAATGGCAAAGAAAAATTAACAATATCGAATTATGGGATATGAGATACCTAGAAAATTATACTGCAGAATTTAGTCAATATTATTATAAAATTCGGCATAATGAAACAAATCTTGGCATGTTTTATGAAAAATTGCCATATCCTATAAATTCTATAATTAATGAAAAATACATGGCATGGTTTGAACGAACAGATGTTGTAGATACCCTTGGATCGAGAATTTCCTATTTGTGAAAATGGGTCAGTGAACAATGTCTTGATCTTCAAAAGCAAAAGAAGATTAAGAAGCAGTTCTTGACTTGCTGGGATTCACCTCACCAATGGGGAAAACAATCTGAGAAAAGAAGAAAAAGAAAATTCTATAAGAAAAAGAGTTTTAACAAGTAGAGAGGCGAAAAATATAGAAGAAAATATTATAACAAATCGAGTCCTAAAAAACGTAGATTTTTTAGGAAAGCTGCTTATTGTCCGACAGAAAAAAACAACTGCAAATGTTGACATGTGGAGAAGTAGGGTATTGTGCTAACGAATACAAAAATAGGAAGAATAACAAACTTATTGAAACTTTGGGAAGCCTAGATTATGTTGAGCTTAGTGAAGATAAAGCTTGAGAACTAGCCCTAGGCAACAACAAAAGAATTGTTGAAATTATAATGGACAACGAATATGAAGAAAGTGATTATGAAGAAACTAGCCATATGATGGAAAGTAGCTCGGTAAGCCTTGGTGATCTTCAAGGAGAAGAATTTGTGGTAGATAATGATCATGAAGAAGTTAAGGGAGATTGGGTTCTTCCCATAATCCAAAAGGACATGATTTATAAAAAATTTATTTTTCAAATAAAAAGCAAATACGAATGTGAAAGGATGGAAGGAGATCTGGAGATCAAGGACTGTAAATATGACGTTGGGGAAGTTAATGTGATCAACTGGGAGAATATCCTTAAGCATAACAAAGTTAGAAAGTATACGTATATCCACGTCGGAAGTGTCCAAGTTCAAATCACTCCATTACAATATTATGTAGTGGGTCAGTAGGTTTCAATTGTCGACCTGGATATTATGTGAGTCTAAAAGATAAATTTGCTAAAAATTTTCTATCCCTTAAGATCAAAACAATCGGGATGGATATGAAAAGAGGAGGATATCTGTTAAGGATATTTTGAAAAATCATCTATAAGTTAGATAATACGATAGACCCTAAGACTAAAGTAACAATGATAGAGGCAGAAAAATTTGAAAGTCCTACCCCGATGCAGAAAATTCAAAGAATTAAGTCTAACCCTCAAGATATAAAAATCGATCGTTCATAGATATCTAACGTTGTCCACCCTACAAAAATTAATAAGAAAAATGTAATAAAAATTGATGAGGAGGAAAAAATTACCATTAAACCCCAATCATTAAGAAGTATAAGCACAAAATCAGATTGGAGACAAGGATCTTCATCCGCTAAAGAAGAGTATAAGGAAGATGATACAATTAGCATGACCAGTGAAATGAGTAGAATGAGTTTTGAAACTGCAAGACCCAGTTTAGATCGATTAATAAGTTTGGAAAGAAAGGACATTGGATACAAAACTAAAACTGTCAGTAAACCAATTTATGAGGATGAATTAGTCAAAAATATGATCATAGAAATATCCTATGAAACTACCAATACAAACCCCAATAGCATCTATATCCCAATAAAGGTATGTTTAGAGGCATATAATAAACATGAACTGTGTACCTACATAGATAGTGGTTGTTCTGTATGTTTTGGAAAAAGAACATTATGTCCTGAATTTATGTGGAAAAAAGCTAAAAATCCCTTACAAGTAAGAATAGTTGATAATAGTGTTATGAGCCACAATGAAACCATAGAAGGATTGTCCATAGAATTAGGAGTTGTTCAATGTATTATACCAGTTCTATGGGTTGCTGATCAACCCTCTTATGATATGATTATTGGAAATAATTTTCAAAGACTATATTCTCCATGCACCCAGACCATAAACCAAATAATATTTACGATTAATAGTCACTCAGTTCCTATTGAAAAATTAAGTAAGACTTACACTCATCACAAAATTGAATTTACATGTAGCCAGTGTGGTGAGAAGGTAATACCTGCACAACGTGAAGTAGCACTAACAATCTCATTACTCGAGTTATCTGTTAAAGAGCAGATAATTGAACAACAAGAAAATTATGTAAAGAACTCTATTCTGACAATCCGCTGAAATTTTGGGATAAAGACAAAACATTTGCTAAAATCACTTTATTAAATCCCAACACTATCATCCGAGTTAAACAAATGGTGTATACCCACCAGGACATTTAAGAGTTTAATAAACAAATCAAAAAACTTCTGGATAAAGGATTAATTAGAAACAGCAAGAGTCCTCACACCAGCCCCGCTTTCATGGTAAGAAATCATGCTGAGGAAAAAAGAGGAAAAGCCAGAATAGTAATCAATTACAAAAAGCTTAATGATAACACCATCTTTAATGGTTATTATATTCCTAACAAAACAGTCCTTTTCGACAGAATTCAAGGAGTCTCTTGGTTCTCGAAAATGGATTGCAAGAGTGGTTATTGGCATATAAAATTGGATGAGGAAAGTATTCCTTTAACTGTATTTAGTACCCCACAAGGACATTATGAATGGATAGTAATGTCATTTGATCTTAAAAATACACTTCAAATATTTCAGAGAAGACTGGATAATATCATCAAAAACCTTAATCACTGTTGTCTAGTTCACATTGATGACATCCTTATCTTTTCTAAAACCATAGAGCAACATAAAATTGATGTTTTGACTGTCACCCAAAGATGCATTAACCACGGCATTATACTTGGAAAAAACAAATGCATTTATGCTGAATAAGAAATTGAGTTCTTAGGTCTAGAAATAAAAGTTGGATAGATTATTCTACAAAAACATATTCTGGAAAAAATAGAAAATTTTCCTGAAAAACTTGAAGACAGGAAGCAATTAGAAAGGTTTCCAGGGTGTCTTACCTATACTTCTAATTTCATTAAAGATTTAGCTAAACTAAAAAAACCATTACAGCAAAAACTCAAAAAAAATGTTAGCTGGACATGGACTATTAACGATACAAAGATTGTTCAAAACTTTAAGAAGATGTGTAAAAATCTTCATGTTCTTAATTTGCCTAACGAAGAAGATGATTTAATTCTTGAGACAGATGCCAGCAATGAGCCCTGGAGT
>JAKOGI010003546.1:7500-37500 GCA_029747015.1 Carnegiea gigantea | reverse complement strand
AACCGTTTATGTGTTATTCGTTTAATTATGAGTCAAGTTATTTAAGTCGAATGTTTTTTTTTATAGAATGTTTAAGTCGAATCATGATAGAATTAATAAGATTGGTTCCGTTTCAATTTAGGATTAGATCTTTTTTAGTTCGCACTGAATATGGAATGACTAATGTTTGTCCCAAACACTTATTTCCCGAAAGGGAAAAAACTTTTGTGAAAAATGTTTGTGTTGAGTCCGGCACAATTCGATAAATGAACTTTCTCAAATTTACTATTACTAAATGTAATAATTTTAATAATAGTTCTTAACTTTAAAGTCTAAAATATTTTTAACAATACTTGTACTCAAAGAATTATATTTTTCCAACTAAAAAGTCAAATATCATACTTCTTTAAGTGGACTCTTTTAGGCATGTTCTTTTCATCAGTAAATAGGGGTTGGTAAATAAGCGAAATTAGTAAAAATTTGTAGAAGTTGATAGAAGTCGATATTTTTTTTGAATGATTGGTTGGTTAAGGGTAGGAAAGATTGGACGAAGTTAGTAGATGTTGGAGGATGTTGGTAAAAAAGTGTAAATCAGTGGAGATTTCTTTTTATGAAGTTTTAAAAGATATCGATAAGAGTTGATAAAAGTTGATAAACGTTAATCAAAGCTTGTCGAAGTTGATTTTTAATTTGGTTGAAATTGGAAAGGATTAGAATTTTTTTGTTAGAGTTGATAAAAATTGGTAGAATTGGTAGAAATTGATTAAAGTTAGTAAAATGGAATTTACAAACCAAAAGACTAGGCCTTTAATATCTTATATCCACCCTTTTATTAATCCTAAATTAGCTATAACAATAGTACACATTTTTATTGATTTACTCATATAAATTGATTTAAGGTATCTTATGTATCCCTACCATTTTTGGGTTTCTTGTAAAATAAAATATAACAATAAAATTAGAACATAAAGCTGGACGAAACTGACTCGATACCAACTTAAAATTGACACATCGTTAATGGGTTTAGGTATAAATTCAACCTATTTAATTAAATGAGTTGACATATTCAACTCGTTTAATTAAATGAGTTAGGTTCATGTCGATATTCTTGACACCAAAAAAAAACATATTTAATCCGTTTAGTTAAATGGATTAATAGGTGAACCCATTTACCCATTTTATCATTTCCCACTTACCCTTTTTTTAATAATTAACAATACAGAAAATTAAACAAAAATATGAAAATGTGAATATAATAAACTCGGTGAACTTTGGTCAGTAATTGTGCAATATGCTATGTAAATTTATTTTTAACATTAATTATGTGATTATGTATTACCTTAAAATTTTAATAGGATAAATGAATAATTGGGTTGTTGAACTCAACTTATTTATCTGAAATGGGTTAACCTGTTTAAAAATTAAGTGGGTACAATTCAAATTTTCCAACCCATTCAATAAATAGGTTATGTTCACGTAGAAGGATTCTCAACCTGTTTAAGATCGATACGAACACAAACTCGACCCAACCTATTTCACAGCTCTATTGGTATAATTAAATGTTAGTTCCGAAGAAAACTGTGTCTTACACTGCTAAAATAGGATTGAGAAATTTAGGAATTGATATACAAAGTAATATGACAAATGCTCTCTAAATATAAGGGGAGAGTAGCAACATTTCGAACAATAGTAGGAGAAATAATATTTTCTCTCTAGATCCTTATGCTTCTTTGTATTTCTCTCTCTTAAATTGACATTATCAATTACAATTCAAAACGTAACAATTTATATACAAATTTCAACTAAAGAAAGGAAACTTTTTTCTCTACTCTTTTCTTGCTTCTATAAATGTCACATGCTATTTTATTTCGAAGTGAAAATTATGACTTTACTAATTTTAACAATCTTCCACTTACAGTCATATTTTGGTAAGCCTTACGCTGCTTACATTTCTGATAAGCCATATGAGGACTTGCACAACACAAACTTATTAGTATTAACCGACTTCGTCATAATGTCTACTAAATTATCTCTTGTGTTAATCTTTTGCATATCCACACTTCCTGTACTACTTCTTGAAAAAAATGATATTGAACATCAATGTATTTAGTCCTCAAATGAGAACTTGGATTTCTAGCAATGTGCAAGCACTTTGACTGTCACAATACACAGGAATCTTTTGTTGTGTGTGTTCAAGTTCTTCCATTAATCTTTTTATCCAAATTGCTTTCTTGCAAGCGACGGTAGCTGCCACATATTAAACTCAAACTTCTGTAGTAGACAATGCTACAACAGTTTGTAGCTTTGATACCCAGCTTACTGCACCACCGTGCAAGAGTAAACACATAACCCGTAGTAGATTGTCAAGGTCACCTGCAAAATCTGAGTCGACATAACCTTTAGCGAAAAATTCTGATCCTCCAAAATATAATGTTTCACCCGAGGTCCCTTTAATGTATCTAAGGATCCTCTTCACACCATTCCAATGCTCTCAACTAGTATTTGCCATGAATCTCCCACTGCTTGAGTAATATCTGGTCTTGTACAGATCATGATATACATTAGGCTACCCACTACTAATGCATACGCCACTCGAGACATTTCTATCCTTGCAGCTTCACTGCTAGGGCTTATACTTGAGGACAATTATAATTGATAGGAAGTGGGGTAGAAATTGACTTACAATCTTGCATATTGAAGTGTCGCAAGATTTTTTTCATGTAATTCTTTTAGGAAAGCCATATCTTCCTAGCATTTCTTTCTCGGTCTATTTGCATCCCTAGAATATTATTTGTTGGTCCTACATCCTTCATATCAAACTCCCTAGCCAAGTGTGCCTTTAATTCTTGGACTCGATCTTTGTTGGGGATTACAACCGACATGCCATCCACATACAATAACAAAATGATGAAATCATTGTCCTCAGACCTCTTGTAATATCCATAATAGTCTGAATTAAGTCTTTTATATCCAAGGCTAATAACGAAGGAATCAAATTTCTTATATCAACACCTTGGTGCCTGCTTTAGACCATACAGAGATTTTTGGTTAACCTGTAAACTAAGTTTTCTTTTTTGAATCGTCTATAAAACCGTACATGTCCCAAAAATGATCTAATATCTTTCACACTAGATGGGTAAGGCAAAGACTGAATCACTTCTGCCTTAGCTTTATCAACTTCTAAACCTTTCTCTAAAACGATATGTCCTAGTACCACTCCATGATCAACCATAAAATGACATTTTTCAAAGTTCAAAATTAAATCGGATTCAATGCAACGCCTAAGAACTAATGTCAAATTATGCAAACTTTGATCAAAAGAGTCACCATGCACAGTAAAATCATCCATAAACACTTCCATAATCTTGTCGATGAAATCAGAAAATATGGACATCATACAACGTTGAAAAGTAGCAGGTGCATTACAAAGACCAAAGGGCATGCGTTTAAATGCATAAGTACCAAAACCACAAGTGAAGGTGGTCTTATCTTGGTCCTCTGGAGCTATGGGTACTTGTAAGTAACCCGAATACCCATCTAGGAAGTTATAGTAAGAATGACCGACTACCCTCTCTAACATTTGATCCATAAAAGGTAATAGGAAGTGGTCTTTCTTAGTTGCTTTGTTTAGCTTCCTATAGTCAATACATACCCTCCAACCTAACTGTACTCGTGTGGGTATGAGCTTTCCCTCTTTGTTGGTCACTACAGTGGTGCCACTTTTCTTAGGGACTACATGTGTGGGACTAACCCACTTAGAATCAGTAATGGGGTAAATCACCCCTGCTTCTTAAGATTTTCTTTTGCACCACCTCCATCATAGGAGGATTGAGACAGCATTGAGGATCTCTTTTAGGGATCGCATCAGGTTCTAAGGCAATTTTATGTGTACATAATGTTGGGCTCAGTCCTTTAATATCAGCTAAAGTCCATCCTATTGCACTCTTGTTATCTCTAAGGACTCTAATCAGTTTTTCCTCTTGCAGTTCAGTTAAGGAATTAGAGATAATCACAGGTAATGTCTTATTGTCACCTAAGTACACATATTTCAGATTAGCAGGCAAAGGTTTCAATTCAGGTTTAACTACAGTATCTTGGGTCGACATGGTTTTAACACATAACTTTTGTCTAGCAACTTGAAAAGGGGGTTGCATGCTTTGTAAAGACTTCAAATCATAAATAGCATCCACCAATTCATCACATAAAACATAATCACATTCGGTCAAATCAGTACTAGACAAACTATGAGTAACAGCCAGATTCAAAACATCTTCATTATCCAATTCAAAAACATCTTGGGACAATTTTTCATATACATCCAAGGCATTCACATTATGTACGTCAGTAGGAAATTGTATTGCCTCAAATATATTAAACTTAATCACTTCACCATCAAATTTCATGGTTAACTGCCCACTATGCACATCAATCTTTGCTCTAGAGGTTTTCAAAAATAATCGACCAAGTAGAATGAGTGGTTCATTCTCTCCCCCTCCCATGTCAAGTACATAGAAATCAACAGGGAAGAGAAGCTCATTAACCTGGACTAAAACATCCTCTAAGACACCATCAGGGTAAGCATTACTTCTATCAGCTAACTTAATCACCTGGCTAGTATGTTCTAAAGGTCCAAGATTAAGAGAATCATAAACAGATCTAGGCATAACATTGATAGAAGCTCCTAAGTCAAGCATACATCTATCAAATCTACTGTTACCTATTTTACAAGGTACAGAAAACATGCCAGGGTCTTTACACTTAGCAGGTAACTTCTTTTGAAACACAGCCGATAAGTTTTCCCCCACACTAATCTTTTCATTCCCTTTTAGCTTTCTTTTATTAGTGCATAATTCTTTTAGAAACTTAGTATATCTAGGCACTTATTTTATAGTATCTAAAAGAGGAATATTGATTTCTGCCTTCCTAAACGTCTCTAAAATCTCATCATTAGCCTGGTCGTGCTTAGGTTGGGCATATATATGTGGGAAGGGTGGTCTAGGAACATAGTGGGGAAGTTTGTTGAAGTCCTCTAGAGTCATCTCTTGATGTTTCTTACTCTTTGGTTCTTCTCCCTTCTCTTTCTCGCCCTCGTTTTGTTCCTTGGTCTTAGTTTTCTCACTCACCTCTTTCTCACTCTCAACATCTTTCTTAGACAAATGGTGTTTTCCTAGTTCCTTTCCACTCCTTAAAGTTATGGCACTGACATTATCCTTAGGATTTGTAAAAGGTTGGGCAGGCAACCTATTACTACTCTGAGACTGCATGTTACTAACTAGGGTTCCTAAGGCGGATTGGGTTTGGCTCATTTTCTTAAGGACAGTTTCCATTGAATTAAATCTAGCCTCTGTCTCTTTCTTATCTTGGTCCATCTTTTTCATTAACTACTCTAACAAAAGGGAGGTCTTATCAGTTTGGTTAGGTGGGAGTTGAGGTCGAGTATAACCTGGTGGATTAGGTGATTCGTACCTAAGATTAGGATAGTCTCTCCAACCCTCATTGTAAGTGTCAGAGTAAGGGTCATACTTCCTAGGTTGATGGTTAAACATAGCATTAAGATTCCCCTCTTGTAAGGCTGGACAAGCATCAGTGGGGTGACCTTCTATGCAGCATATTCCATATACTACCCCAGCACTAGGTCCTTTGGCCATCAACTTACCTAACTTAGAGGTCAAAGCTGCTAACTGGTGTTAAATAGTATTAATCTCATTAACCCCACCAGTCACCAGGTCAGATCGAGTATTGAACTGTTGTGAGTTTTGTGCCATATTAAAGATCAAAGTCATAGCTTGGGTAGGTGTTTTGTCAACTAAGGCTCCTCCACTAGCAGCATCTATCATTCCCCTATCATTAGGCAACAGTCCTTCATAAAAGTATTGAATCAGCAATTGGTCATTAATCTGATGTTGGGGACAACTGCTACAAAGTCTTTTAAACCTTTCCCAATATTCATATAATGACCCATTCAAATTTTGCCTAATTCCACAAATTTGCTTTCTAATAGCACCAATTCTACTAGCAGGGAAAAATTTCTTCAGAAAAGATTTTTGCAATTGAGTCCAAGTAGTAGCAGATCCAAGAGGAAGGTTATATAACCAATCCTTGGCCAGGTTATGTAGAGAAAAAGGGAAAGCACGAAGCTTAACCTGATCCTCCTCAATCCCATCGGGTCTCATAGTAGGACAAACAACTAAAAATTCTTTCAAATGCATATGAGGATCTTCGCCAGACAAACCATTAAACTTAGGTAATAGATTGAGAAAACCTGAGTTTAGCTTCAATGGTTTTTCCAATTCAGGAAAAACAATGCCAAGCGGTTGTTGCGAGACATATGGCGCAGCTAACTCCTTCAAAGTCCTGGTCGCCATGAGTGGTTCTTCTTCGTCTTCGTCGTCGTTCACAAAAATCTCGAATAACTGTTCTATGGTGGCGTTGTTCAAGAATTCAACGTAAGAGCTGATACGTTTTATTCTCTCGTCAACGTTCATAAACCTAAAAAGAAATAATTAAATAAGTATAAAGAATTAATTGAATTGTCTACTTTCTGAAAAAATTCAAAACAAAAGTAAACAGTAAAAAATAAATAAATAACTAAATTATGAGAATAAATTCAAGACTTAGTAACAAAAATAATTTCCCCGACAACGGCGCCAAAATTTGTAAGGCATGTCGTAGTGCCTACAAATTAAATAACCTAAATACCCGTGTGATTATATATTAAGAACTATGGATAGAGCAAGTAGGGTCGATCCCACGAGGAAATAGATTTAAGCTACAAAGTAATGAACTCTCATAAAAAAACGCAAATTACGAGCTACTAAGATTTAACTCTATGACTATAATGACTCACGAAAAACGACTTGCGGGGTACAATTGGATAAAAATATTTATGTTACTAAACTGACAATAAACTCAAATTAACGAATACTAAAAAAATACCAACTGAAATCAAAAGTTTGCGAAAATTGAAACGAATGTTAATCAATGAGAAAACTGCTTAACCTCAACATATACTTCACCATGCTTTGTTATTTAATCATCGATACACACATTATTTTTACCGAATAGTTAGACTGTAGGTTAGGATCGTCCACAACCTCTATTTTTCCTTATCGTTCAATCCAACCTCAAAACGTCTAAGGATGAAATCTTTTAAGCAAGTTAAATTGTTACTCTACAACATAACAAATTAATCACTTAAAGCATTAAGTCTTTGGAAAACATCATCTAACCTAAACCATTAAATCCTCAACAGTAGATCAATGTAATTTAGATCTAAGTTGATTCTATCAACCGTAATGGTCAATAGTTGTTACTAGTTTAACAGTATTTAATGTCAAACTTATTTAGGTGCCCAATCAAAAATAATTTAATATCAAACAACAAACAATTATTGCAAACCAACTTAGAATATTCAAATAAAAATAATATGACATCCAAGCCAAAAACTATATCTCATAAATAACTAAACATGGCTTAGTATAGTATTCAGTTAAGCATAAAAGTAATCTACCCTAACATGATAATATTGAAACACACGCCTTTTAAAAACAGAACAACACCAAAACGAAGAAGTTTTCGTAAATGGTGAATATGATTTTCAACTCTGCCGTGCGAAGCTTCTCTGGCGATGGTGATTATACGATGATCAAAGATGGTGATGAAGGTTACGATTGGGATTCTGATTGCCGTGATTCTGAGATGGTGAAGAATATGATGATGATTCTGGTGACGGTGATTACGATGAAGAGCAAAGGAAGGGATGATGCTTGATGTTTTACGATGATTTGCCTCTACCGTGAGATGATATATATAATGGTGATGATGGAAGTTGAGATGAAGGTGGTTGTGGTGGTGAGGGAGAAGTGGAGAGGATGAAGCTGAAACATGAGATTTGTGTGGCTGAGCGTTGGGCATAGAGAAGAAGAAGGAGAAGGTGAGGTGAGGAGAAGAAGATGGAGAGAATTCAGGGAAAGAGGAGAGAGAAAGTTGAGATAAAGAGGGATCACGTACTGCTCAGGTTTTAAAATAATTTTTTTTTTGGGTGGATTAAAGATAAAAGGCTTGGGTTGAAATCTTCTTAGCCCAATCTTCAACTTCATATTTTTTCCGCAACTTGCTTGAGTTATTCCTTGCCTTGGAATAAAGCGTTCTTAATAATTCTTTCTTCATCCATTCAACCTGAAAAATAAGGAAGAAAGAATATAGTAAATAACACATTAATATCAAACAAAAATTAGCCCAATATTAATATTTTAGACCAGAATTAAAGTTATAACTTAAATTAGGTCCAATAACCCATGTTTTCATATTTATCATTATTTTCCCCTAAATATGCAACTATATACTATAAATGATAAAAACATTTAAGTAAATAAGTATAGAATAAAAATGAAAATAAAACTCTAACATCAATGGTGAGTTTTCAAATTTAGAACTTGCAGAAAATTCTTTAGCTATCTTAAATATCTATAAATTTTGACCTAGAATTCAAATTAACCCCCAAACTATACAACTTTAGAATTGAAATTGGCAAATTAAACTCATAAATTAAACTAAAAAAGCAAATTCACCTACAAATTACATGATTAAACAACAAATTGAATGTTGAGGTCAATTAAAGTACTATCTTTTTAAAATATCTATACATTTTGATCTACATTGGAAAAAAATTAAACCCACAAATTAAACAACTTTAGAATTGAAATTGGCAAATTTAAACTAATAAAGCAAATTAATCCACAAACTGAAGGATTAAATAACAAATTGAAGTCAATTAAAGTACTAAACTAGAATATTGAACTTATAAATTTGGAGAGATGATAAATCCCACGGCCACTGACACCACGCGAACAGCTGGGGGTCATGGCGGGCCTCTGACCATGCGGTAGTAGCAGAGATATGGTCGAGGGGCGGACGCCAGTGCCGCGGTGCAAGATGCTCATACTGAGGGAGAAGCGCCTCGGGTTTTGCCGTTCTGGTGTGTGGAGAAGCATAAGCCAAAAGAGCAATAGGGAAAAGGAAAATTTAAAAAAAAAACCCGAATGTCACTAACCGGGTGACCATCTGCGTCGAGCCGTCGACTGAGAGGTTTGAGGCTCCAAGCAACCTTCAAGGGGCTATAGGTGACTAGATCTAAGCAAGGCGGACGGTCGGTCGGCGCTAGTGCTGCGTCTTGGAGAGGACCGAGAGGAGTCCCGGCCATTCGGCGTCGAGACTGGTCGACCGGTCAGCCTGCTGGGCTGTGCTGGCGTCGACGCCTCGAGAGACAGAGAAAGGGAGGGAGGTCTGGAGTTGTAATAGCCCGACCCTAAATCATATTTATTTATTTAATTAAGTCATGTTATTTATTTTTCACATTTATTTATCTCATTCAATCATCCCAGTTGGGAAAATTCATTTCGGGCCCCACTTTGCAATTCAAGTTTCATTTATCGGACAATTTCGGAAAAAATTAATAGTAGGCCTCGATATTTACGATTTAAAAGATTAAATTATTTTTTATAACATTACATTTAATCTCGAGCTTTTAAAAAAAAAAATTCAAGCGCGCTCGGTTTGAGCTAGTTTTCGAACTCGAGCCCGTTTAAGGCCAATTTTGGCCCACCAAGACTTGACTCTATTTATTGCCTAATTACCCTTAATTAGGCCTCATCTCTACTTAGCAAAAGTTGATTTTTGTGCTTAATTTTCAGCCAAGTATTATCCCTTCAATATACACCAAGTGTTTGCAACCAAGTGATAAAACTCCCCTTTCTCTCTCTAGTTTTCTCTCCTCCTTCTCTCTACCTACAGCAGCAGCCCCCTCCCAGCCCTATTATGGTGTTTTCCAGCCACTTTGCAGCCACTCTCCGACAAGGATTTTAATCCCCAACAACCTCCCTCCATTGGCTACCATCTTCCATCCTCAAAACTACCAAATATCATCTCCATCTCTACTTATTTCAAGCTCAAAGTAAGTGACTTTAATCTTATTCTTTGAATTTTGGTTTTTGCTTCTTGTTTTGGTTATTTTGATGATGGATCATGTTGTTTTTACTGAATTAAGAATCATCTTGGTGATGGATCATGGTGGAGTTGAAGCTAGGGTTAGGGTTTTATCTTAATCATGCAAGCTTCATGTTCAAGTTTTGAATTTTGATTGTTTTAAATGAGATCTTGTGATCTTTGGCATTGGTAATGAATATCAAGATGTTTATGCTGATTTATATAAGTTAAAGAGTGATTTTAGTGGGTGGGTATGTGAAGAAAAGATTGTAAATATGTGGTTATTGAGCTGTCAACAGACCTGAAACAGAGGCCACTTCGGGATTAAATTGGTAATGTTTGGCACATCCAAAATTCATGATTTTTGGTGTAGTGATGGCTTGATGAGTTAGCTTTCAATAGGATTTGGAATTACTCAATTTCATTTTGTGTGGACAAAGTTATGACCAATTTACTAAAGACTGTGCAGAATATATTAAAACTAGGAACTAAACTGGAACAGTAACTTTACGAAAAAACTGGTATTGATTGGGTCACTGAAAAATTGTGATTTTTGGTGTGTGGATAGATCAATGAGTTATCTTTCAAATACCTTTTGAATCGCCTTAATCCGACTTCTGTGGAAAAAGTTATGGTCGTTTTGCTATGACTCCATAGATTGAACTGAAATTGTGCACGTCTGTGTTCTGCCCTAATTTTATGGACCTTATTATGTGAATCATGCTTTGTGTCCTGAATAAAAGTTTTAGTAGACATTATGAGCTTTTCATATTGGGGTTTTATATCTCAATTGGACGTCGGGAGTGAAAGAGATGGATTTACTAATGCAAACCATCAAACGGTAACATGGGTGAAGCTTTTCATATTAGGGTTTTATATCTCAATTGGAGGTCGGGAGTGAAAGAGATGGATTTACTAATGGAGACCATCAAACGGTAACATGAGTGAATATAGAAATTGTGACATTTGAAAATATTTTCAGAAGTTTCTATGTAATTATGGGTATTGCAAGGAAATTACAAAGTATAGTGAGTTCAACAAGTTTGTTTATATATAGAAGCTTACTTGGGTTTGAAAACCGAGTTAAGTGAGCATGAAATAAAATTTGAGAAGTGGGCACAGTAATGACTCAAGTTAGTGTCTGTCAGATCTACTGAGGTAATTTGAGCTTTTATGAAACTCACAACACCCCTCATGGCATTGAACTTTCTATTATCCATTTTAGAGGCATTAACCATTCTATTATCCATTTCAGAAGCATCACACTTTTCATTATCTATTTCAGAAATATCAGAAATTCATATTTCATTTACATCAATTAAAACCTTTTCATTATCACCTCAATCATTTCCATTTGGCCTATTTTGCTTCAATTTATTGTATTTTAAGTTCAATAACCTTAACTGATTTAAATCAGTTCTGTTTGATTTAACTTGTCTTATATTGAACTAAAATCAGTTTATTATATTGAAATGCACAAGTTATGTATCCCCTTTTATTACTCAATTTCTGTTACACATACTTTTACTTACTCAATTATGTGAGTAAGGATTATTTACTGACTACACATACTTACAATGATATTTATGAAACAGAGTTGAGGCCTAGTTATCGTTTCCCATTTTGCATAAGTGTTATCAAGTCAGAATATATTTATCAAGTCAGATGATATTTATGAAACAACTGACTTGTATCAAATCAGATGACATTTTTAAAGACTCAAGATACGTTCATTGCCTGTATCTTTAGAAATCAGAGTGTATTTATCAACGTTATCATATTTTGGTGAGTACATCAATGAATCAGTTTACACAGTGATTTATCAGTTAATTAGTGACCCCGTCAGTTATCATCTATAGGGCATTCGCCCTTCAGTTACCCGCGCGGCTTCAGGCCAGGTTCCCGATCGGCTTGGCAGGTGTACACCTATCCATAGATCGTAACAGTATCAAGAGGTTCACTATCAGATAATAACTAACAATGCAGCTTTACATCATCTTATTCACTGTTTTAACTAAATGAATTGCAAAGCGGGCCCAACCAGTATTTAATAACCATTTAACAATTCAGGAATGCATGTACTGAGTTTCGGCTCACAATTCGAAATGTTTTCATATTTTGTTTTTGGCAAATGCTCAGATAATTGCCCTCATGCTAAGAAATCAGCTGAAGAGAATAAGTGAAGTAAGGAAATCCAGATGGATCAGAAGTAATGCAGTATATGCATACCTTAAAACTGTATATTGAATTCTTCTGTGGATGAAGATGTAGACTATATAATGATTTATTTGACTACGGTTTATAAACCCTTCATTGGTTAACACTTGATGTGAGTGTATATGTTTGAGGTTATGCTTAGCTATATTATTTATAGCACTCATGTTTCAAGCCTTGTCCTTTTGGATGGCGGTAATGTCCCTATCATTGGGTTATCTAGGGATTTATTAAGGAGGATATAAACAGTGAAACATGTTTAATTTGGGGCGTTACAGATTGGTATCAGAGCCAGGTTGAGATTTTCTTTATGGGATATGCATTATGGAGTTAAGATACTAAGAAAGTTGGTCAGTGAGGAATGAAGATGATTATGATATCATTGGAGATTTGTGACAATAGTAATGTCCGCAATGTGTATGAGATTATTATGACAATATTCTTCTTTGTCAGATGAATCCATACAATGTGTATATAGTTGATCTCAAGTATCAGATTCGAGGGTGATTTTTAACAACAAGTTAAAGGTGTTCCAATGCATTTAGATATGTATGGTCATATGAGCCACCCATCTTATTAGGATGCCATTCTTTTAGCTTGAATTGCTTATTTTTGGGATGTAAACCCTTGTACTCCGGGCGTGTAGCCCGTAGAGTTGTGGTCTCCGGCGTGTAGCCGTTGAGCTTAATTTGGTATCCTTTTATACTTCTATTCAATGCAGATGATGTGATGTAAGGCTTTAAGCCTGAAAATTGGCCAGTTTACAGGTGAAACTCTGCCCATTTTGCCCCCAGAAATTTCAGAATCATTAACACTCGTAACCCTAGGGTTGGGGGTTATTACAAATGTGTCCTATGAAACACCCTTGACTCATTTTGAGGTTGAATGTATAGGGAAAACCAAGTATGGGCGAAATACACAAGTTCAATCAATTTTGCAGTTTTGATCAGTGCACAAGGACCGATCATAAAGTAACTTTTGTCCATGATCACCATGACTTACACAAGGATTTTCTATCCTGAATTTAAGCTTAAGGAGATATCTTTCATATGAAATAAGTTTCGAGTGGATTAGAGGTCATTTGGTTATTCAAAACTATTAGACAAGTCAAAGTCTGCAAAGTTGACAGAGTCCTAATGCTCAAGGTCCGAGTTTAGTCCACTTGCAGCCATACATTCCATTAAATAGAGCTGTTTTAGTTATCCTATATCAAAGTTCAGAAAGTAAGCTTTCCAATGACCCATGCTGCAACACATTTGGAGACCAGTGGCCAATGAAATTCAGCCTAGAAGTCTGATGGTACAGAGTGTTCAAGTCAGTGAATACATATAATTTTGAGCTTATATTTCCTCATCATGTGGGTGCCATTTTGTGCGCTTCTCGAATCCAAGTGGCAATTGCTTCAATATGCCTCATTGATTGCAGATATTTTTTTCTATAACTCAAGAATTTCATCTAAGCGAGCTATATGGGGTTTCTTGATGTAGTATCCCCTGAATTGTAGGATTTTGGAGAGACTTGTTCTATGGTACATAAGTTTTGAAACCATTAACTATCGATGATTCCATATAAGAAAAACCAAGGACACTTTAGAGAGACATTTTGCTTCAATCCATTGCAATTCAAGACTTGCTCAAATTGCCCAAACTCTTGCAAGCAGTCCATTGACTCCACCTCCATCCGTGAAGTAGACATTACTCTTGAAAATATTTCACTGCACTTTCTGATGACATACCATCTACCATTGTCCTTATTGGATGATCAACTATTGGACACGCCTTATTTGACTAGGGGCTTCATCTTTTTGTCTGCATAGCATCACCCCATCTAGTTACATCATCATTCACTCGCATGACATATCTTCATCAATTCTAATCACTTTTTTTCTATTTTTAAGAGCTCAATCGTTACTAGTATCTAGATTATGATTGGGTTGCATCCATTTCAATAGATGATAATTTTGTAGCATGCTTGAATAGAAGGTAGATCTTAACTACGCTTGGCATAAAGGTTGGCTATTATCAAACTTGTGGAATCCATTGCTAAGGAAAACGTGATGTGTCTACCCATTTTGGCTGAATCAATCTAAGTTTTCCTCGAAAGACCACTTGCATAAAGTTTAAGTTTGACTATCAAAATTTTTGCCATGTATTTGGATTACATCAGTGAGAAACCTTGATGGATTACTGCCCTTTGGAAAAACGCCTTCAGTTGATTCAGATTAAAGAACTCTAGAGTAAAAAGTATGACCCAGTGAAACTTGAAGAATGGATTCGAGGAATGGAGAAAATTTTCACTATAGTAGAGGTTCCAGGGGATAAAAAGATGAACGTTGAAACATTTTATCTAACGGATGAAATCGATAATTGGTGGAACACCATTAAGAATGAACTCTTAGGGCCTGACTTCACTTGGAGCAGATTTGTAGAAAGAATAACTGCATTGCCCTGGATTGCCAAATGGGAACTAACAAATGCACGCGGTGTGGTAGCCCAGAGCACCTCATCGCGGCCTGCTCCCGAAAACTGAAGGTTGTAGATAAGGGCTCTCACTTTCAAGGCCCGCAGCTGTAGGAAGGGCTTATGTGTTGAGTAAGAAAGAAGCTACCACCTCTGGTGCAGCACCAAAGCTCTTTTTTAATTTCGAAGCCATTTTGTGTATTGATTGATTCAGTTGCCACTCATTCATTTATATTTACATGATCTGTCATACAAGTGAACCTTGAGAATAAGAAGGCAGAAACCAATTGTGGAAGCAAGTTATCCAACAACTCTAGAGTTGAGTGTTCTATATCTCATAAATTTGTTTCAATTACTACTTGTGAGATAGTTTCCCCTGGAGTTCTAATTCAATTTGACTAGTCAGACTTCGATATCATTTTGGCAATGAGCTGGTTGTGTACTTATGGGGTCAAGATAGGTTGTGATGACCCTAAGGTTATTTCAAGAAAACAACAAGGTAGAGAAATATGTTTTATGGTCAAAGAGAGGAAAAACCTTGTCCTTTAATTTCTATTATGAAACTAAGTGAGCTCTTATATCAAGGATATATTGTGCATTGGTGTCATGCTATTAACATTGAACCTAAGGAAGAAAAAGCAGAAGACATCCCTACAGTTTCTGAGTTCATAGAAATTTTTCAAAAAAGTTATCGGGACTGCTCCGCCAAGAGAAATTGATTATGAGATTGAATTCATCCCTGGTGCCTAATCTATCTCAAAAACCTCATATCGTATGGCTCTAACTGAGCTTAAGGAACTACAGATTCAACTAGATGAGCTGTTACAGGCGGGCTTTATTAGGCCAAGTGTATCACCATGGGGTGCCCCGGTGTTGATTGTAAAGAACAAGAATGGAACCTGGAGGTTATGTATTGATTTCAAAGACCTGAACAAGATCACCATCAACACCACATACCCATTGCCCCAAGTAGATAACTTATTTGATCAACTGTAGGGAGTAGGAGTCTGATCTAAGATTGATTTGAGGTGAGGTTACTATCAACTTAGCATTATATCTGAATACATTACCAAAACCACACTACGGACCATGTATGGGTCATGATGAATTCACTGTGATGCCTTTTAGCCTAATCAATGGCCTCGCGACCTTTAGGGATCTTATGAATAGAGTTTCAAACCATATCTAGATAAGTTGTGGTGGTGTATATAAAAGATGTCTTGAAATACTCCAAGGATAAATATGAGCATACTGTTCATTTGAGGACAGTGTCATAGACCTTAAGGGAGCATCAATTACATAACAAATACAAGAAGTATGAATATTGGTTTGAAGTAATGGTATTTTTTGGAACATATGGTATTAAAGGAAGAAATTAAGGCTGATTTGCAAAAGGTGAAAGTAGTTACAAAGTGCGCAAGACCCGCCAATGCACTGAGATTAGCAACTATTTAAGTTTAGTAGGGAATTATCGAGTTCAGGAAGGATTTGACAAATATTATTCTCCCTGATCAATTTGTTGAAGAAAGGTATAAAGTTAGCAAGACGTTTAACTAGTGGCTTATACCTCCCAACAACTCAAGCCTTATGAGAAGAATTACCCTACTCATTTCTATAGTTTTTCATTACAAATTTGGAGACATTACTTATATGGGGTACCATGTAGAATCAATACTGATCATCAAAGCTTGAAGTACATTTTCACTCAGAAAAAAAGCTCAATTTACATGAAACATCAGTTGTGGCAGATCCAATGTCAACAGAAATATTGTGGCAGGTGCCCTAAATAGGAAGGCACAACATACCTTGAACCCTGTAGTAACTACGCAACTGAATCTCTTGAGAGAACTTGAGGACTTGGACATGCAATTAGTGTCGCACAGGAAGGCGAATGTTCAAATGCCGACACTTACCTTAGAGTGAATCAGGATGATGATCCTGAGCTCCAAAGAATAAAGCAAAATCGGGAGAAAGGGATTCAATTTCAATGGACTTTGCCATGGAATTCCTTCAGATACAGTGCCTAATAGAGATCAGAGGTTTTAAGCCTGTTTTGACAAACGCTTCAAAGAGCCTTTGGAACTAGATTGAACTTTAGCAATTCTTATCATCCTAAAACAGATGGGCAAGCATCTAAAAATATCAATGGATCTAACTCTTCTGAGTTGGAGCCTGTGGTACTTCATGACCTACGACCAACATTTGAATTTGAAGAAAGTATGGAACTCCCAATGGTCAACATTGTGATAGCACGAGCAGAGAATCCTACATGAAACATCAGGATAAAATAACGGCCGACATTGACAACAAAATCACCATATGAGTCATGAAAATCTTCTTCAGCATCGGCATATCTCAAAAGACTCTTGAAAGCATACCATTGGAACCGACAGAAAAGCTATGTTGATAAAAGAAGGAGATTCCTGGAATTTCTGGTATATGATGAAGTTTTTCAAAAAGTCTCACCAACTAAGGGTGTACGGAGGTTGCACTGCGACCTAAATTGAGGTCAAGATCTTTTGAATCATATCAGTTCATGGAAAGGTCGAATTCCATAACTTGTCTGCCAGATCTGCCTATATAACTCAAACATGTGCATAACATGTTCCATGTTCCTTACCTTACAACTCAGGTAATACATTTCAAATCCTGACCGTGCTGTCATAATCAAATCCATTGCAGTTATTGAGGGTCTTGTACTTCAAGGGCATCTAATTCATATATTGGATCACAGGATTAAGCAGTTAAGTATCAAGCAAATACTTTAAATCAAATTACTTTGGGCAAATCATACCTTCTCAGAAACTAATTGAAAAACTGAGGATCAACTGAAAGTCATGTAACCATATTTATTTGGGATAACCTTGCATCTATTGGTAAAGTTCATAAGTTTCGAGGACGAAACTCTTTAAGGGGGGAAGGCTGTAATAGCCCCACCCTAAATCATATTTACTTATTTAATTAAACCATATTATTTATTTTTCACATTTATCTATCTCATTGAATCATCCCAATTGAAAAATTTATTTCGGGCCCCACTTTGCAATTCGAGTCTCATTTATCGGACAATTTCGGAAAAAATTGATAGTAGGCCTCGATATTTATGATTTAAAAGATTAAATTATTTTTCATAACATTACATTTAATCTCGAGCTTTGAAAAAAAAAAAATTTCAAGCGCGCTCGGTTTGAGCTAGTTTTCGAACCCGAGCCCGTTTAAGGCCAATTTTGGCCCACCAAGATTTAACTCTATTTATTTGCCTAATTACCCTTAATTAGGCCTCATCTCTACTTAGCAAAAGATGATTTTTGTGCTTAACTTTCAACCAAGTATTATCCCTTCAATATACACCAAGTGTTTGCAACCAAGTGATCAAGCTCTCCTTTCTCTCTCCAGTTTTCTCTCCTCCTTCTCTCTACCTACACCAGCAGCCCCCTTCCAGCCCTATTATGGTGTTTTCCGGCCACTTTGCGGCCACTCTCCGGCAAAGATTTTAATCCCCAACAACCTCCCTCCATTGGCTACCATCTTTCATCCTCAAAATCACCAAATATCATCTCCATCTCTACTTATTTCAAGCTCAAAGTAAGTGATTTCAATCTTATTCTTTGAATTTTGGTTTTTGCTTCTTGTTTTGGTTATTTTGATGACGGATCATGTTGTTTTTACTGAATTAAGAATCATCTTGGTGATGGATCATGGTGGAGTTGAAGCTAGGGTTAGGGTTTTATCTTAATCATACAAGCTTCATGTTCAAGTTTTGAATTCTGATTGTTTTAAATGAGATTTTGTGATCTTTGGCATTGGTAATGAATATCAAGATGTTTATGCTAATTTATATAAGTTAAACAGTGATTTTAGTCGGTGGGTATGTGAAGAAAAGATTGCAAATATGTGGTTATTGAGCTGTCAACAAACCTAAAACAGAGGCCACTTTGGGATTAAATTGGTACTGTTTGGCACGTCCAAAATTCGTGATTTTTGGTGTAGTGATGGCTTGATGAGTTAACTTTCAATAGGCTTTGGAATTACTCAATTTCATGTTGTGTGGACAAAGTTATGACCAATTTACTCAAGACTGTGCAGAATATATTGAAACTGGAAACTGAACTGGAACAGTAACTTTACGGAAAAGCTGGTATTGATTGGGCCACTGAAAAATTGTGATTTTGGGTGTGTGGATAGATCAATGAGTTATCTTTCAAATGCCTTTTGAATCGCTTTAATCCGACCTCTATGGAAAAAGTTATGGTCGTTTTGCTACGACTGTACAGATTGAACTGAAATTGTGCACGTCTGTGTTCTACCCTAATTTTATGGACCTTATTATGTGAATCATACTTTGTGTCCTGAATAAAAGTTTTAGTGGACATTATGAGCTTTTCATATTGGGGTTTTATATCTCAATTAGAGGTCGGAAGTGAAAGAGATGGATTTACTAATGCAGACCATCAAACGGTAATATGGGTGAAGCTTTTCATATTAGGGTTTTATATCTCAATTGGAGGTCGGGAGTGAAAGAGATGGATTTACTAATGCAGACCATCAAATGGTAACATGAGTGAATATAGAAATTGTGACATTTGAAAATATTTTCAGAAATTTCTATATAATTATGGGTATTGTAAGGAAATTACAAAGTATAGTGAGTTCAACAAGTTTGTTTATGTATAGAAGCTTACTTGGGTTTGAAAACCGAGTTAAGTGAGCATGAAAATGAAATTTGAGAAGTGGGCACAGTAATGACTCAAGTTAGTGTCTGTCAGATCTACTGAGGTAATTTGAGCTTTTATGAACCTCACAACACCCCTCATGGCATTGAACCTTCTATTATCCATTTCAGAGGCATTAACCATTCTATTATCCATTTTAGAGGCATTTCACACTTTTTATTATCCATTTCAGAAATATCAGAAATCCATATTTCATTTATATCAATTAAAACCTTTTCATTATCACCTCAATCATTTCCATTTGGCCTATTTTGCTTCAATTTATTGTATTTCAAGTTCAATAACCTTAACTGATTTAAATCAGTTCATTTTGGTTTAACTTGTCTTATATTGAATTAAAATCAGTTTATTATATTGAAATGCACAAGTTATGTATCCTATTTCATTACTCAATTTCTGTTACACATACTTTTACTTACTCAATTATGCGAGTAAGGATCATTTACTGACTATACATACTTACAATGACATTTATGAAACAAAGTTGAGGCCTAGTTATCGTTCTCCATTTTGCATAAGTGTTATCAAGTCAGAATATATTTATCAAGTCAGATGACATTTATGAAACAGCTGACTTGTATCAAGTCAGATGACATTTTTAAAGACTCAAGGTACGTGCATTGCCTGTATCTTTAGAAATCAGAGTGTATTTATCAACGTTATCATGTTTTGGTAAGTACATCAATGAATCAGTTTACACAGTGATTTATCAGTTAATTAGTGACCCCGTCAGTTATCATCTATAGGGCATTCGCCCTTCAGTTACCCGCGCGGCTTCAGGCCAGGTCCCCGATTGGCTTGGCAGGTGTACACTTATCCATAGATCGTAACAGTATCAAGGGGTTCACTATCAGATAATAACTAGCAATGCAGCTTTACACCATCTTATTCACTTTTTTAACTAAATGAATTGCAAAGCGGGCCCAACCAGTGTTTAATGATCATTTAACAATTCAGGAATGCATGTACTGAGCTTCGGCTCACAGTTTGAAATATTTTCATGTTTTGTTTTAGGCAAATGCTCAGAGAATTGCCCTCATGCTAAGAAATCAGCTGAAGAGAATAAGTGAAGCAAGGAAATCCAGGTGGATCAGAAGTAATGCAGTATATATACACATCTTAAAGCTGTATATTGAATTCTTCTGTGGATGAAGATGTAGACTATATAATGATTTATTTGACTACGGTTTATAAACCCTTCATTGGTTAACACTTGATGTGAGTGTATATATTTGAGGTTATGCTTAGCTATATTATTTATAGCACTCATGTTTCAAGTCTTGTCCTTTTGGACGGCGGTAATGCCCCTATCATTGGGTTATCTAGGGATTTATTAAGGAGGATATAAACAGTGAAACATGTTTAATTTGGGGCGTTACAGGAGTTTGGCCGACTGCAAGGAAGACTTGACGACTTGAACTGGAGGAAGACTGGACGACTGTAGTAGACGGCGACAACGTCGGCTAGAGAGAGAGAGAGAAAGTAGAGAGGCAACGACGGCCGATGGCATCGGCTAGAGAGACGGAGTAGAGAGGCGGCGACAGGGTTGTGAGAATTGAGAGTGTCTTAGTGTGAGTCGTGTGACTGTCTGTGTGAGTGTGTGACTGGTGAGGCAGTAAGGGTGTGAAGCTTGAGAGTTGAGGGTTTTATTTTGTTTTTTTAAAATTACAAAATTATTATTAACATTTACTTTTTTTAAGGTTTTAAACGTCAGGGGGAAATTCTGAAATTTTAAAACTCAATTAGTTCAGTTTGGGAGGGAAAAAGAAAAATGACTTAAGAAGAATTAAAGACTCAAGAGGGAAATTTTATAAATGAAATTTAAGAGGAAAAAATAAAATAGTTAATAGTTTTTAATTTTTAATTTTATAGATATGTAAGAAAAATAATAAAACATATGCAATGTAATGTTTGGTGAAAATAAGAATTAAGAAAAGACAAGCATAATTGACAAATTATTAAACTTATTAGAATCTAGCAATACTATTTTAGTATTTAATTTACTTAATGCCTTAATGCGCGCTACGATTATAAATTTATAATATCCTTTTGTGAGCCTATGACAGCATGACTACCGTCATTTCGTCAAAAATACTACATTAGTGCATTACTGATCTCCAATCCTAAATTATCTTCATAACATGTTTAAATTTTAATTCTTCAAAATCATATTCAAGAATATATGTTTACATATGATCTCGTAGTAATATGACTCATTTGAATTTATTATTTTTTTCCTTTTATGATAACCAACATTCACAATCACATAAATGTCATGACAATTAACACATATAGACATCTCATAAAGACAAATCAATCTTGATATATGATCACTTAACAGACTATCAAAAGAACATTGAATCAATTATTGAAAATACCAACTTGAACTAATATGTTGTTGTTCACCAACTTAAATATGACAAACGTCAAATTATGAATCAACACTGGGGTCAAAATAAAAAATTTATTATTTTTTCCTTTTATTGGTCATTTTTCAAGGCATGTATATATACTTTGGTGTTGAGTGTTGCAAATAAGACAATTGACTCATGAATCATGAATGGCGCTAGGTTGATTCACTAGTTTTGTCATAGTATAACCTCAACTGAGATACTTGAAACTATGAAACTTGATTTAACAGCCCGCAATCCTTTAGATAATTGCATGAGGCATAACTGCATAAGATATAGGGTCATTGATAAGTTGTACGTGTAACTTATTAACATTCATAGTAAATGTACAACTAAGCTCATAAAAAATTTAAGTTACAAAAGTTCCTTTTAATTTTACTTAAGCTTTAAAACTTATATATATATATATATATATATGTATGTAGTGTGTGTATGTAGTTATATACATATGTATGTATATATACATATGTATGTATATATACATATGTATGTATATATACATATGTATGTATATATATATATATATATATATATATATATATATATATGTATATGTGTGTATATGCATACATATATATGTGTGTGTGTGTGTGTGTGTGTGTATATGTCTTTGTATATATATGTATATATGTGTGTGTGTGTATATATATATATATGTATAATTATACAGAGTTACAGACGTATAAATAATTAAACGCTAACGAATAACGACCTAAAGTATGACTGAAAAGAACATACAACAAATAGGCTTATGAGCTTGTATAATTAAACGGATTTTATCTTTTAAATATAATTTAATATTAGAAATGAGCACATTTAAAATATACACTGATGCAAAATTAAACCGACTTAATTTATACTTAATCCGATTTACACGCAACCTAACATTCACCCGGACATTAAATCGAATCCCACCTGAACCAAATTAAACTCGACCCATACCCGATCCGAACCGGGCTACCGTACACGACCCGAAACATACCCGACCCAAACTCCACCCGACCCGAACCCGAATCCGACCCGAACTTGGTTAAACCGAAATTGACCCAAATCCAAATCGAAATTGACCCAAACCCGATCCGAACCCGATCCGAACATAGTTAACCCGAAATTGACCCGAACCGAACTAAGACCCAACCCGTACCGAATTTGATTGACCCATTTGCCGGGTCTAACTAATAGCTCGCATTTTATAAGAGAATAATGCACTTTTTCTTGGGGGGGTGACCAAATTTAATATTTGGACGATAACCCAAAGCCTTGAGGAGAATAGCTCAATACGATTGTCTGCATACTATTGTGAAATATTATGTGCATATATAAATATTGTATTTTAGAAAGATATTCTCTGTAATTAGTTGGTTTAGGAAAGCTAGTTATTTTCAGCATCTTACGTTTAGGGAAGTTAGCAGGATTACAGGCAAGGTTGTCTTCTATGCTCTTGCTATATAGTGGGAGTATCATCAATAGAGAGGCATAGGAGGAAGAAGGACTCCATTAAAATTCATTCCTCTTGCTTTGTAAATTAGCATGGTATCAGAGCCCACTTATGATCACTTACGTACTTTGGGTAGCTTGTGCTATGCCCATATGAAATCGGGGGACAAGTTTGCAAGTAGAAGTAGACGGTGTGTCCTTGTTGGGTACCCATATGGGCAAAAAGGTTGGCGGTTATATGATTTGGATAAATAAGTTTTTTTTGTGTCTCGTGATGTTGTGTTCTCGGAAAATATTTTCCCCCTTGGGTCTCCCTCGGATGTTGAGGATAAGGGAGGAAGCATCGATGAGGTTGTAAATGTTGATTGGGATGAAGAAACTGGTCTTCCCACTAAGGGGTCTGTTGACGTAACACCAATGACGATATCCACCCCAAGCTGTACTCAACAGCCACGAGACGAGGATACAACGGACACTCCAGGACAAGAGGCACATGTCCATGCCGAGAGCCAGGGGGCCATGCCAGTGGTTGATGCTGCCAATGAGGAAGGTACACTAGGTCATGGGCACCGTCGAAGACAAGCGTCGGTTCGTTTGCGCGACTATGTTACGCACACTATTCGGAAATCGAGTCCATCCACATCAACACTTGCACCACGGCATCCCTCAGGTACTCCTTATTTTATCGCACATTTTGTGAATTGTGATAAATTTTCTATGCGACATCGAAATTTTCTTGCAGCTATTACTGCTGAGCGGGAACCTATTCATTATTCAGAAGCTGTCAAAGACAGTCGTTGAAGAGATGCCATGCAGCACGAAATTGAAGCGCTGGAAATGAATGAGACTTGGGTCGTGGAAGACTTGCCCCCTGGGAAAAAAGCCCTCGGGTGCAAGTGGGTATACAAGATCAAGTATCAGTCCAATGGTACCTTTGAAAGATTCAAGGGGTATACAAGATCAAGTATCAGTCCAATGGTACCATTGAAAGATTCAAGGCACGACTGGTCATCCTTGGGAATCATCAGGTTGAAGGAATTGACGACACCGAGACTTTTGCTCCAGTAGCTAAAATAATTACAGTTCGGGTTTTTCTTGCTATTGTAGCTGCAAAGAATTGGGAGGTTCACCAGATGGATGTTCATAACGCCTTCCTTCATGGTGATTTGCAAGAGGAGGTATACATGAAGCTTCCACCTGGCTTTCAAGTTACGACACCAGGGAAGGTATGTCGACTCCAGAAGTCGTTATATGGTTTGAGGCAAGCATCGCGCTGCTGGTTTGCAAAGTTTTCCAGTGCCTTGAAAAATTGTGGGTTTCAGCAATCCTATTCGGACTAATCATTGTTTACTCTACAAAAAGGAACAACCCAGTTGAATGTCTTAGCATATGTTGATGATCTTATAATTTCTGGGAGTCATCCAGCAATGATCGAGCAATTTAAGTCCTATCTTAGCAGTTGCTTTCACATGAAAGACCTTGGTATTTTGAAGCACTTTCTGGGGATGGAAGTGGCTTGGGGACCCGATGGGATTGTACTCTCTCAACGCAAATACGCGCTTGATATCATCTCTGAAACAGGTTTCTTGGGTGCACAGCCTGTGGTGACTCCACTTGAGCAGAATCATCGGCTTGCCTTGTCTACGAGCAGAGAGCTTGACGATCCCGAACCTTATCGTCGCCTAGTGGGACGACTCATTTATTTGTGTTTCACTCGCCCTGACTTATCCTATAGTGTTCATGTTTTATCTCAGTTTATGCAGCATCCTCGAGTGGAACGCTGGGACGCTGCGTTGAGGGTTGTTCGGTATTTAAAGGGACATCTCGGCCAAGGGATTCAATTGAGTAGCAAGTGTGACTTACAGCTACATGGGTGGCGTGATGCCGACTGGGGTGGCTGCCCCTCAACTAGGCGGTCTCTCACTGGTTGGTTGGTGTTTCTTGGAGGTTTGCCGGTTTCTTGGAAGACAAAGAAGCAACATACAGTGTCACGCTCCTCCGCAGAAGCAGAATACCGATCTATGGCATTGACTACATGTGAGTTGAGGTGGTTAAAAAGCCTTCTCTTGAGTCTCGGGGTGCCTCATCCACGGCCAATGTCTCTCCATTGTGACAGTCAGGCAGCCTTGCACATATCTCAAGATCCGGTGTTCCATGAACGAACAAAGCACATAGAGATCGATTGTCACTGTGTTCGTGATGAGATCATTGCCGGGAATATTCATCCTACATTTGTCCCGTCCCATGGTCAAGTAGTTGACATTTTCACAAAAGCGTTAGGCAGCCGACAATATGAGTTTCTTCTTCGCAAGTTGGGCATTCGGGATGTCCATGCTCCAACTTGAGGGGGGTATTGTGAAATATTATGTGCATATATGAATATTGTATTTTAGGAAGATATTCTCTATAATTAGTTGGTTTAGGAAAGCTAGTTATTTTCAGCATCCTACGTTTAGGGAAGTTAGCAGGATTATAGGCAGGGTTGTATTCTATGCTCTTGCTATATAGTGGGAGTATCATCAATAAAAAGGCATAGGAGGAAGAAGGACTCCATTAAAATTCATTCCTCTTGCTTTGTAAATTAGCACATACACAAGGTTTGACCAAAATCAGTAAATCAATTCATTAAAAGCTCAAGCATCGGCAGAACTGTATGGAATAGAAGGGGGGCGCCAGGGCACGAAAGCGTTAAGAAAGAACAGTTTCTGTAAGGATTTTTAACTCCATTTTGGTAGCTTATGCCATTGAACCAACTGCACAAAGCTGTAATGAACTATAGACACCTAAAAGTCTCTGTCACGTTATCAAGAGGGATAACTTAAGCAAAGGAAAACTGGGGGGATTTTTTAGTTGTACCACATTAGTTTTCACAGCTTTCCTTCTAAATATAATGGAAAAGAGTCGACAGCCGAGAAAATAAACCACAGAAATACTTTTGCCTCTTTGCATAATGCACTTGGTCAAACAAATAAACTTGCAAAAATGACTGACTCAGCGTCATCCTCCCTTTTTTGTTTAAACACATTAGCAAACCAAGCAACCGAAAACTATGGGACTTTGTAGTTTATAAGTTTCCTAAAGCTTTTCACTTTCATTTTCTCACATAATCACCATATATCCTATAGATATCCATAATCATATAGGAAAAAAAATTACCCGACAAGTAGACAGGCTCAAGTGACTCAATAAAGTCAGAACGAAGGACGTAGGCTGCAAAGGAGTTGCTATATGTTTTCTGTAAAAGTTTCTTGAATTGTCTCATCTGAAAAGAACAAGATAATTAGTTCCATGAAATTTATGAAGTTTAAAATACGAGGCAGCATAGATATTGTTGTCCTAATATTCATTAGTGAACATAAAGCTGAAGAGCTAAAGTGTAAAGAAAAGGTCTCCCTAAGTACAAGATTGATAAAACCAAGCCACGGTTTAGACTGTAGAGTCAGTAGCTACACGTTTGAAACACAAGTACTCCAAGACAGCTTAAAAGTTGAAAATGGGGAGAAAAATCATATCCCCAACATAGTCCAACTAGTGTTTAACATGAAGGGCCACCAGAACAAAATTATGCGTACCAAGTCATTTGTGTTTCTTTCATAACAACGGCAGTTATGCTAACAAGATAACAATTTGCTGAACAAGTCAGAATCAGACGCACAGAAGAAATGAAGAAACAGGCTGCCCCTATTTTTTGTATGGTGGACATTAACATGGTGGACCAATCATCACGCCTCAGAAACCACTACCTGAGTCCTAGTTCACAAATTACCATGCAGATTTAAGAGTGCATGATAGTGGGTATACAAAGGCAGATGGATGATCAGACAACATCTTTCTGACTTTATCCTACAGAAAACAGATCATATCTCGCTACAAGAAAACAGCCTTTGGTTACTTTAACATGATATTCTAATAAGTAACTGAAATCTTATTATACTCAGTATCAATGCATAGTGAAGCCAAACTCCTGCCATTAAAACTAAGGGATAGGGATTTCAGATTATTATCACCGAAACAGATATACTGGATCACGACTCTATTGTTACAATTTTATTACTCTACATGCTCTCTGCCTGGTGGAGAATCTCTTCACAGGTCAGACCTCCTATTATATTTGACAGGTAGGAGTCAAGCTACATACACTTGGGACTTTCCAGACCTGACAGCAGTGGGTTCACACAGGATGTGTACTGTTGGTGGCTGTAGAGAGTTCAGTTCAGTTTACATTGTATACATCATCTGCCAAGTAATGCACAACCCCAACAATTGAAAGACACATTGGCGTACATAGAGTAGAGCACAACAATCAATGTTAAAACACTTAGGACATTTGTGATCCAATGTTAGCACTAACTATTATTTTTTTCTTTGTTTACTGAGGAAACTAGGCATTCCCCCCCCCCCCCCCCGCAAAAAAAAGAAAACAGAAAAAGAGAATCTTCAAAGGTAACTAGATAAATCAATGACTATTGTGCAGAAGCAACATACTTCATCTTTCCGCAGCAATGTAAAGCAGCGTCCAGCTTGGCCTGCTCTGGCAGTCCGACCCGCTCGATGAATATGTCTTAATGTAAGGAGGCACGTCATAATTGATGACATTTTTCACCCCTTTAACATCCATTTCTCGTGTCATGGCATCAGAAGAAACAGGCACTTCCACATCCCCCTTTCGGAATGCCTTCAGTGCTTTACTACAGTACAGGATAATTGAATTGATTAAGTAGTTTCTTTGGCATAGCTTCAGCGGGAGAGGACAGAATTCATACCTTCGCACAGCCTGGCGTAGAAGACCCGAGTATTCCTTGATCTTGATTTGCAATTCGCCAAAAAAGTTTAATAAGCTACATAGCCTATGAATTGACTCTACTGATGATGTAAAACCAATGCATTTCTCGCCTCTTAACTGCTGAAGAAGGGCTGCCAAGTACAGGGGCTTATGTTGTGATTCACAATCTGCAAAGATGACAAGTACCATACTTAGGAAAATGATATAACAACTTGTACTGAACAATAATGACTTCACAGGCTATAAACATGGTCTCATACCTTTCATCAGATGGAAATTAAGTCTAAGAGAGTAATACACTTTACAACCAAAAAATCCACTAGATGAGTACTCTCTTCCCCCAAATCCCCTCCCTTATGGATACTAAAATTAACCTACTCTTATGTTTCTAACTGCTCTGTATATCACTAACAGTGTTAATAGAGACTGCAAAGTGCTTGAAGAACTTGAATCCAACTATCAATCCACAAGATGCAGAGACGATATATGCCCAGCCCATTTTCAACAACCAAATGCCTCTATTTTCATCTTTGTGAATCACCTTAAGCTATATAACGGCTCACTTTTATTTTACGTAATTGTGTTCATGCTCTTCTAAATCTAAACAACCTGCCACGCAATGGCAGGGAAGAGAAACATACAGTTGACCACTTAACATCAACCTTACCAGAGCTTTGTTGAGCTCCAAGTGGGTGCTCATGTTGTTCCTGTTACCGCTGTCCAAAGCCTAAGCTCTCATAGCGAAATTTCCATCTTATGGAAGATTGATGTGAAATACAGTTCAAGTATCCATCAATTGTATATGCTAGCTTTGCTAGCAAAGAATTCAGGATATCAACCAGTAATTACCAGTTGAACGCTTTCTTTCATATTTCATTAATAATTTTCCCCTAATAAATATGCAAGTTTCTAATATGAAACTATCATTGATAGAGTAAAATTATCATATCTATCTCTTTTGTGCTATTATATCAAGGAAGGAGAAGTGTGCTCTTTATACAACCACACTTTGTGCCGGGGTACACTCATTATAAAATTACTATGTCTACCAAGGTTTTATCAGTTGGCAGAAAAATCCACAGTTTACAAAATAAAAGTTATGCACCAAATGCAATTGAGTAGGGAAGGAACAAGTCGATGCTGCAATAAGAATCTAGCAAAATTATGCAAGCGCACCACTTTGTAAGACTCAAGCTTCTCTGGAAACTGATAGCGCGTTTGCCCTGTTGTCAAGGAAGATCAAGCAGAGCAAGTTTGCTTGGATCTTGCATTAGTGTAGCAGAAAGAACCATCTTAACAAGCCTGGTGTATGCCTTGCCCTTAAACTCCCTTTCAACTCCGCTGCACAAAAATGAAAGCCTGAATATCATGACAAATGTCAGTATATACATAAACTCCAAAGATAGTAGTTTCCAGAACAGTCATCAGCCATTAGAAGTATACACAAAAATTAACCAGAAAAGAAAAAATTAAAGGACCCATAACCAGCTGGTTTAATCAAGAGTTCAACATGACTCAACTGCTGAAGCCTACGTTATATTGAGTTCATTTTGATGCAAGCTGGGTTCTATGATGCAAATTAGGGAAAGCCAGGATAGACTGCCCAAACAGAGGATGCAGACTTCTCATATTATACAAGAACATTTCTTTATAGAAGTCACACAAAACTTTCAGCAGAAAGCTTCATATATGACTCCACAATGTAGACAATATTTTGATCACCAAGGAAGCCGGATACATTTCAAATCATTTTAGACAAGTATCGACATAATTATAAGAACAAGGGTTGCTATACACATCAAACTTCCCAGGACAAAAGAGAATTTTCCTGATCCAACTATCAGAATAACACATCAAACTTCCCAGGACAAAAGAGAATTTTCCTTCACAGAAAAAGGAAAATGAAGACAACTCATTGAACCATCCAAATTTCAAATGAATGATAGTTATAGTGAAAGAAAGATGTCAGTTATGAGCTTTGCATTCAAACTATAAACCCG
>JAKOGI010003546.1:0-2500 GCA_029747015.1 Carnegiea gigantea | reverse complement strand
GGTAGAACCTCTGGGCTGGCAGATAGTATTTTTAATACTACCCAATCAGATTTGGAGCTTTTTCGAAAATTCTTGACTGCTTCGATTATGGACTTATGTAGTCCTAGAATTTCTCTGTTTCCGGGGCTGCATGTAATGCTAGCACAGAAACCGAACATTACTGCCTTGCTAACGTCGTCTGCAAGACTTCCTGCAAGAAAATGAATTCTGGGATATATTCCAGAAGTGTCAATTACTTGACTGTTAGTGCTCTGGGCTGTATAAACCCATTTTGAATATGAAACGTATTGTTCCATGGATATAGCCTGATTCAATATAGGCTTTTGTGCCTTAGGCATGATGACTGTGAAGTCATTTTCTTCCTCTGTTTCTGAGGAGGTAGAATATTCCTGAACCTTTCCTTTCGTTTTGAAAGTAGGCTTAGGGATTTCTTGTGTGGACAAAAGTCCCTCTCCTTCTTGGAGACTATCGGACATAAGTCCTTTTCCTTTTTGGGCACGTTTACATGCTCCAAGAAAGGCCTGATGTATTTCATCAGATAAGTCAATGGCTTGTAATGCCATTACTTCATCGAGGCTGGATAAGGCCTGGATGATGCGAGGATTAATTTCCTCTTCAATTTCCGTCTGGATCTGTGTCATTCGTTCATGAGCGACACATAATTCCTGGATGGCCATTTCCAATAAGGATCTGGCGTCTGTTGAAGATGTCTGTTCTTCAACCATTGGCTTCCCTGCTAAGAAAATCAGCAAGATGGTTATTCTTACCTTTTATATGTTCAATATCGAATTGATATTCCTGAAAATATTGTTGCCATCTATGGCGTCTCTTATACTCAGGGGTACAGGGGAGCTTATTAAAAATGTAAGCTTTCACATTAGTGTTATCTGTTCTGACTAAGAACTTTACAGGTAAAATAAAGAAATGAAATTTAGCAAAACTCCGTTTTAAGGCGAGTAATTCCTTTTCATTGCTGTGATAATTAGTCTCAGCTGGCTTAAAACATCCGTTAGCATACCTGCAAACATGGTCTTTGTCATCAGCCTTTCTGGCTTTAAGGACTCCTCCCCAGTAAAGGTCTGAGGCATCTGTTTCAACTATTAGTTGATCACCTGGTTCAGGGATGGCCGATCTAGGTAATTGACTACACATCTTTTTGAGTTGTTGGACAAGATGGGTGTGGTAGTCTTGCCATTGTAAATTTAATCTTTTCTTAAGAAGATCTTGAAGTGGGCCTCTTAGCCATGCTAGGTTAGGCACAAAGTCACTGACGTAATTGATACATCCTAAGAAACGTTCAACCTGTTTTCGGTCGCAGAGTTTATCAGGGAAATTAGCAACTTTTTCACATATGTGGGGTTGCATTTCTATACCCTTATGGTCGATCTTTAGACCTAAAAACTCGATTTGTTCTTTTGCAATCTCAGCTTTCTTAGCTGATAGTATTAATCCGTGATTACGGCTTTTCTCAATGAATTTCATGAGATGAGTTGCATGATCTGCAATGTTAGAAGAAAAGATCAAGATATCATCAACATAAACTAGACAAAAGTCTGAATATTCATTGAAGATATTATCCATTCTCCTTTGGAAGATCTGTGGGGCGTTTTTTAGTCCCATAGGCATTACATTCCAAATGTATTGCCCCTGAGGTGTGCTGAATGCAGTTAAGGGCTTAGCAGATTCTTTTAGTTTGATCTGATAAAATCCTGACTTGCAGTCAAATTTGGAAAACCACTTTTTGTTAAGGGTTTTGTTGATAAGCAATTCCTTATTAGGAAGGAAATAACCATCAAAGACGGTTAATTCGTTTAGCCTTTTGTAGTTAATCCCCATTCTTGGCTTACCTCTCTTTTGTTCAGAGTGGTTGTTTACCATGAATGCTGGACTACTATGAGGACTTTTGTTATCCTCAGTGCTTTTGAAAGCTAATTGCTTTTCTTCGAGTTCTCTGAGTTGGACTTTGAACTCGAGTTCATCTGCCTGACTATATCTCATGGGCTTAACTCGTACAATTGAGTTGGCCTCTTTGAGTTGGATGTCTGCATAAGACTTATCCTTGTCCCAATACTTCAACGGGTTGTCATCGAAATGGGCTTGTAGAAGTGTTTTTACTTCGTTCTCTAGCCGAAATTCTAATGCTCTTTGGGTGTTTGATAGAGCATTTAGCAATTGGGCTTTGACCTTAGAATGGTCTTTGGGCCTTTTTGTAAGGTTTTTGGGCCGGTTTATATTTTTGAGCCTAGGCTCTCCACCATGCTGGCTGCGTGGTTGAAATGAGATAGTTCCTCGATACTGAGGATGGGCTATGAGCTGGGACCTTATCCAATGTCCACATGGGGTAAGGAAACTAATGTGTGAGTGGTCACAGCTATATTCCTTGAATCTATTAAGAAAGTCAACTCCTAAGAGGAGGTTATAGGTAGCATCTTTAGGTGCTTGTATTACTACAGTAGGTAGTGGTAATACCTTGAACTGGTTTTTTGTGCTATCTTGGATA
>JAKOGI010003545.1:0-49948 GCA_029747015.1 Carnegiea gigantea | reverse complement strand
TCAGAATTCAACAACCTGATCGGGCTTGGGTTACATTGTTATGGGTATGAATATGGGCTCCCTTGCAAACCTATGTTGGTATTTATCATGGACTTTACAATTTTACTTCATAATTATCAATGACAGATCCAGGTTTAATTTTATTGATATTTTTTGCCGTGTCCCGATTCTTCCATCTTTGGTGTGAAAGATGCTCGGGTTGACAAAACTGCAAGATTGAAAAATTCTCTATAAGGTTAGTATCAAGTAGATCATTTTGATCTTTGATTTTTTTTCAGAAGTCTGACTAAATTCTTGGAGGAGTGTGCACATTAAAAATCTTCAATTATATCCCCACTCCACCTTAGTAACCATTTGCAATATATTTCTTTGTGATTGTAACGCTTTCAATCAAACATCGTGCCCAAACCTTTACAGTATATTTTTCACTACCTATCCCAATTCTTTCGAGTTAGACTGAGATATTCATTATTTGTTTATATTAATCTATTGATGTTGACCTAACAATTATTCAATGATACTTTCAAAATACCATTTGCTTATTCAAAAACTTACTTCCGAGGCAACGCGTGGGTCATAAGTATAATGGTTATAAAAAGATAAAATCATTAATTCCACTTTTGGTTTCTATATTATTATTATTATTATTATTATTATTATTATTATTATTATTATTATTATTTGTTTATATTAATCTCCAACTTTATCGAAATAACATTTTTATTAAAACTAATCATTTTTTTCAATGAAGTTTCCATAGACGCACACGTACACATTTAGAAGGTTGATTAAAAAAAAAAAAAGCTTGGTTAATAGAAATCACTTGGCAGAATTTTCAGTTTGCAAAAAATGGCAACCAAAGCTGAACTATGCTTGAACGGAAAAAAATCAGTTAGCCAGTTGCACGATTCGGTCAATCAATTTTCGGATAGGTTGTCAGTCAACCTTTATCACATAGTAGAATTTCAATTATATATCCTTTTTCATTAATTTAACAATATAACAAATCAAATATTGACTTATAAGATATTGGATATCTATTCCCTATTTTTTCCTAGGTCTAGAATCTATGTATGATTTAAAATTTTAAATAAATAAATAAAATGGATATGCAAGATATTTACCATAGGGAAAGAGTAAAAAGCACAATCTTTGTCTAAATAAATGTGTTGAGAATGGGCAGACGGATAGAACCTTTTTTTCGATTACTGTTAGCTAACTTTGCAAATGGTTGTAAGGACCAACAACCCTGGTGGACCTATTCCGGGTCACTGCCCCCACGAATGGTTCGACTTTTTTGCTAGACATTTATTTTTTTAATTTTGAAACTGCCCACGGATATTGTTTCATTTTTATTTATAAATCATAAGTTGACGAGGAACTTATTAGGAAACCAAATCCGCATTCTGATCCAAGAACCCCATCAGGTTCTTGGACCAGAATCTAGTCCAGTCACCTAATCTGGATTCCTGACAGTCTGCTTATTCTAGGAACATGGTAGCCTGCCTGTTCCGAAAATAGGGCAACATCCCTGATCCAGGAAACCAGCCGGGTTCCTGTGCCAGCGCAGGGCCCAATTCCTAGTGCAGCTAGTTATACTATCTCAAATCAAAACTCTTATGGCTAAAAAAAATAAAGATGACATAAACGTAAAAAAATGAAAGTAGTATAATTAAGTAGTAGAGTTGCCAGTGAATTTTGGGAAAAAATTACAAATTATGATTACTTTTCGAAGTAAGCCATTACCAATAGTGATAACCAGAGGGTCAATTGATTTCATTTCAAAAAGGTTTTTGAAAGCCCCCCAACAGTTCTAATGTGGGGACTATCTTGACTTATACATATCGAACCAAGGATCTAGATTTCGGGGCAAAGGTAAGATGATGTGTTAAAATGTATCACATCACCATCCGTCATCACTGAGGGCCTCCACTTTTCAACATGGAAAATCAAATCTTATTTACACTATCATACAGTCATGCAGTAGATTAGTGCGAATCAGATTAAATATTGCAAAAGATATAATTTTTAGTTCAATGAGAACAAAAATAAAGTTAACAAATTACATCGAGCAGGGACTATCTAAAGATTACATCTTTAGTAGTTGTGAAATTAAAAATACTAAAAGTGAGATCAAATTGAAGAATAGGGGAAGAATAGATATTTTGCCCTCAGGAGAACCTGCTTAATTACTTGGGAACCCAATAAAGTGACATCTTTTCTTATTAATCCTTCAATGCGCTTAATGGGAGATTTAGGATTTTACCTCGCTAGTTTCCAGTACCTCACTGTCAAAAATCTCTCATAATTTTTCAATTCTCTCAGCATGATAATCTCTAGTGTCTAGCTGATGCAAATTGCTTGATGCCTAACTGATGCCATTTGATTGATGAACCTTATTGCTCGGGGTAGCCCCCTTTTCATAGCGGTTGAATACACCAACTTAGTATAGGAAAAGGAGACCGACTTCTAGTCTTATTATGCTTAATCTTAATAGGATCGCTAACTTAACTAGAAGTCTGACTAATTAAGCATGACAGAGTAAAAAGCCTCAGACTAGAATATAGATTAATTAAGTAGACTCAATTTTAGAATGAGAGAGAGCACAAGAGATTGGTTAGGCTCCCTGTTGATAAACCAGTCAGTCCATCTTGAAGTGGCCCACTGGGCCAGCTTAATTGCATGCTCTCTGGGGACTTTGTTCTACTTATTGGACTTCTGATTAATCACTTTGTTGGGCCCCCAAGTGCATAAGTTCGGGCATTCAACAATGGGCGATCAAAATAGATATGTTATTTTTAGGCGCCTACAATGGTTGATACAAAAAAAAAAAATTTCAAATTTCTTTCATTTTTGTTTTTCATTTCAATTATTATATATATATATATATAGATATATAATATATATAATATATATTATATATATCTATATATATATATATCTATATGAAATATAATATAGATGTATATATATATATTCAATATATGTATATATTATATGTATTATATATGTATGTATGTGTGTTGTATGTATGTATGTGATGTATGTATATGTGTGTGTATATAGATAATATTAATTATATAATATATATATATATATATTATAACTATATATATATATTATATAGAGACACACACACATATAGATATATATGTTATGTGTGTGTGTGTGTGTATATACTTATAAATTATATAATATATATATATATGTGCATATATATATATATGTCTATATATATATATATATGTATATATATATATATATATATGTATACATGTATCAATTTTTGAGTGTGTGTATATATATATAATGCATGTTATGTAATTGTGCATGTTACTACATGCATGTACGTTTGCACTTGCACGTTTTATTGGCTATTGTACAGTATAAGTACATGTGTATGACTATACATGAAAGATTGAGGGGAAATAGGAAAGACAGAATGAGCAATTAAAAATTTTAGCAAAGCAAATAAAAAATTCAGGTGGTTGATATTTGTACGGACTTAATTAATAATAGACAGTGAAGACATAGGACAGAGGAGAGAAAAAAATAGATATCAAACTCAAATAGGACAAAAATGACAGATAAGTCCTTTCATAGCAAGAAGACAAAATTTTAACCAAATCTAGAACTTCTATCTATGGCCAAAACCAATCCAAAAGTCGCCTGATAACTTTTTTTTAGCTTTTGAAAAGGTGCTCAACCTAATTTTCAGTAAGTGAAATTGACACTAAACAAAAAGGAGGGTAGACTTCTGAACAGACTGTAATATCAAAACATCAAAAAGTTAGCATACCTGTTTCCTTTGCTTGTAGACATTAGAGTCATCTATATCTAAAATAAAGCAAAGCACATTTGACTCGCACACGAGTAAATTGCAGCGTCTGGGTGATTGATAATCGTTGATCAATATAATTGAGTAATTTCAAGCATCCAATTTCGTGGTAACTGCCTAAATGTGTCTAACACTTCACATGCCATCTCTCTCTTCCCCCTCAAGTCAACTGACGCATCACTCGCCTTAGAGTTTTTTTTTTTTTTAAAAAAAGCTCAAAATTGTCTTTCCCTTGACATAGTCACTCATCCCAAAAGTGCATGTTCCCAATGAATCCCTCTCTCTCTCTGTCTCTCTTTCCACTCTCTCCTCTCTATATCTCTAAGGCTTGTGTAATTTAATAGATTAGTGCTGGATCATATTTCTACCATTTTGATTTTCTCCAACAAATTACCGCCATTTTCCCTTAATTTTCCATTAAATTTTTACAATTAAAAACTCTACTGCTTCTATTTCACAGGTAATGTTTTTTGTTTTGGGGGGCGGGGGGTGGGTGTATTAGAAATGACCATTTGGTTTGGATAATTTTCATTCTCTCTGTATAATATATCATGTGGGGCTAAAATTGATGGGGATAGTTTCAAGTTGAAGCATGGTAATGGACGCCAAGGTTTTTTTTAAAATTTTTTTCTTTTTTTCATTGTTATTTATTATATTTAGGTTTCCCTTTTAAATTGTCATAACTGGGTTTTTATCTGAGCCTAACTTGTTTTGTGACCATCATCTTTTGGTAGTTCTTATTTCTGAAATTACAAAATTTGTCCTTTGTGTAGGTTCTGATAAATTAGTCTATGGGATTGGTGTTAGCACCCCCCTAAGAATCTTTTTTTATACTCTTTCTTTTAAGGAGTGTCTCGTAAACAGCTTTGTTAAGAGCTTTTTGGCAACAAGGAGTTTTTTGACCAAAATTAACTATTTAACTTAGTCAAAAAACTAATTTAAGTATTTGGTAGAAGGGCTTTTTGGATAATTAGCTTTTTGTCTCATAACTTTAGTTAGAAACAATTAATTTCATCAAATAATTTTTCTACAAGCACCTAATTCAAACAGTTAATATAAACAACTAATTTAAACAGCTAAACAAATACAAACAGCTAATAGTCACAACTAACAAATGTTTGCCAAACTTGGCCTTAGTTTTCAAGACAAGCGTTGGCACTATCTTCGTTTCTTCTCTTTAGTTGTTCGTAATTAGGATTGGACTTTTCCATGATTACCCTATATCTTGATTTCTTAAGGGCGCTATTCTATTATGCTTGAGCCCTCAAATGAAAGCCTCACATTCAGATGATAATTGTCAGCTCTCACGCTGAAAATTAAGACATTGTTAGAGTTAGGGTTAACAACAATTTCTACCTATGTAACTTCTATGCAACTTTCTTACTTTTTTAAAATAGAAGTAGTGTATCATTAGAAGTCCATATGCAAGGCTCCTGAACTAATGATAGTTTAGTAGCTCTATCTAATTGCTTTTCTTTTTCTAGGGCTCCATGCTTTTTAAACTCATCAATTTGATATGATGTATTAATTTCTTTGTTTTTGTTTTATTTTGCACAAGTTTATAGATTTTTTTTGACCGTTGATTTGATTTGTGACACTATCCTAGCCATTAAATATTCCATCCATTTAAAAACATTTTTTAAAAAAGGCTAGCTTCGAAAGAATGAGGAATAACTATCGGCTGTAAAAAATGATGAAACTACTCCACATGCAAGATTCCCAAAGAATCCTAGTCCCCGCATGTGTTAGGCGATAATTTGTCGCATTTTACATGCCCTTTTCACCTAATCTTAGCTCGTATAATAACATAATCTTTAGAGTTTTTTCTTGTTTTATTAAATATTCTTTGAGATTTTTACTTGTTTTGTTTATTCTTGCAGGCAATAAGTTGAACCAAGCAAATGTCACGAAAAAGGGCAGAAAAGGATCAAAACAGGCGAAAAGGCGGAAAAACGGGAGCCAGCCGGGGCGCCGGCCAGCAAGGTGGCACGGCCACCCCGTGGGGCAGCTGGCACCAGCCGTGCCACATGGCACGGTGCAGCCGTGCCACCTAGGCACGGTCGTGCCTCCCCTGGTTTCCTTCGGTTATTCGCGGCCCGCCTTGTCTTCTATTTAATCCTCTTTTCTCGACGTTGTTCGGGGGCTCTCTCTTCTACTTTTCTAGGTTAGTTTAGGTTAGATTTATCCAATAAAAACTCCAATAGGAGGATTAGATTAGGATTGTAGTTGGTATTTTGGGATTCAAGCTTATGGATTTCAAGTTCTACAATCAATTCAAGCATAAGTTTCCCTCTTCTTTCTCTTTTTATTTCATCGTTGTTCTTATTTATATTTTGTTGTTTTAATTCTTGTATTGCTTTGTTTGGTTTATATGTTTAGTTTTTATCGTTAATTCATGTTATTTAGCTGTTTAGATTCGTTTTATTTCATTGCCTTTGTTTCGTTCTTCATGTTCGTGTTCTTATTTGTTAGTTTAGGTTTTCATTCGTTTTTGATGTTTAGTTGGTAGATTGTGTTGGCTTGGATTGTGATTAGCCTCTGGATGGCTAATTAATCTTGTAATTGGCCTAACCATACCCAATCTATGCCTAGAACCTAGAGTTTTCCTTCACGCCCGCCAAGTGTTCGATGAAATGCCTGAGAGGGTTTTCATCCATATTTTTGGGCGATTGACTTATGCTGAGAGGTGAGGTCAATTGGCTAGTGTGGGAGAGGGAATGGCCGAGTTCGGGACACGAAAGTAGTATCCGAATCGAGCTAGGTCTGGGGTTGCTAGTTTTGTGGTCTAATTCGACTAACCCCACGAAAGTAGGTGGTTACGCGAGTTAGACTAGCTCATGACCCTTGAGAGAGGGCTTGGGTGGTCTTTGATGATGCAACCGACCATCTCTAGTTCGTAGTGTGGTTTGGGTAGGTTAGGACTCATCTTGGTTAGTTAGTTTATCCATTGGTAAAATCACAACTCCAAGTCGTTTGTTTCTGTGTTTATAACGTAGTTTAGTTCCCCCTTTTCACTCTTCGATCCTGCCTAGCTTGAGACGCTTTAGTTAGCTCTGGTAGTTGAAAACACAATTTCCTGCGGACGACACCCCAAGTACTCAACGATACACCTTGCACTTGGGGTTTATAAATATTAAAACTTTTTCTGCAACAAGTTTTTGGCGCCGTTGCCGGGGAATTGGCGTTTTTCAATATTGGGGTTTACTTCAGCATTCGAGACTAGGCCTTTAGAAAATCCAAAAAAATCAAAAAATCAAAAATTTCAAAAAAAAAAAAGAAAATATGTCTCCTTTCCACTTCCCTCAACATGAGCATGAATTGTTTTGGCAATACTATGATAGATTACATGCTTTTCTTGCTCATTGTGGTTATTGCTTCGAGAAGTGGGAAATTTTGAACATGGTCTATGAGGGTGTGACTTGTGAGACCCGTGCTCTTTTGGAGCATTGGGATTTCTGTGCTCGAAACGTTGATGAAGCTTGGGAATTACTTGAGTGGTTGGCTAGGGATACTTATGAATTTGAGACTAGTCAATTTACTTCATCCATCCCATCCCCCTGCATTCCTAATTATACACCTCTTGCATGTGAGATCTGCCATCGTTCTGACCATGATAGCGTTTCTTGTCCCTATCGTATTTCTGCTGATGGTTTTGCTAGAATTTCTAGTATGATAGAGGCCATGAACAAGCAACAAGTTGAGTTTGCTGAGTTTGTTAATAAATCGAGGGAGTATGACCTATCACCCAAGATTGACCCTAGTTCTAGTGCTCCTAGACTTGATGTCAATCTGTGTGATGATGGTGCGTCTTTTCCTCCTCTAGAGTCCGGACTAGAGGAGGTGCTCGACCCTCCCTTACCTACTCTCACCTCTTGTTGCTCCATCCCTACCTAGCACATTTAAGGACAACACTTTGACCTATCCTGATCCACCTTTCCCTTTAGCTCAGTCGACGGAGTTCGGGGTAGGTGCGACATCTTGTGTTGGTGCTAGGGTCGATGGGGATGATTTCTGTCTTGAGTCAGACGGTACTTGTAGTGAGGTGCAGGATCTTGACAAAATTCTCGAGGGGGAGTCCTGTGTGGATGCTGTGGCTGTAGTTTCATCGAGTCCTGATCTTACTGACCATGTATCCCTCAACCCCCTTGATATTTCTCATGCTTCTTCATGTTCACTACCCTCGTCTTCCCCTGAGTACCATAATTTATCACTCGTTGCATGTCATGATATGCTTGAGGGGAATGAGATAGACTGTATGGAGTCCCTAGGTGCCTTTAGAGGGTATGACCCCTCCCTTGACCCTTATAGTCTATACCTAGAGGACATGCCTGGAAAAATCATCTTTCCTATTGAATTCAATCATTCTACTGATTTTTCTAAGGCATTTGATAAATTTAGGAGAGCACTTACTATTATTTCTGCATTCCTGTTTAAGTGCTCTTACTTACACTCATCTGAGTTGCAGGCTCAGGTGTTTGATAAACTTCTGCGAGCGTTGACGGCATCTGAGTTGGCGATGCGCGTCCTGAACGCCGCCGAGGAGTGGCTGATGCTCCTCGCGCTTCCCCAACCTCGTCCTAGCGAGGTGTAGTTTGGGTACATTCAGTACCCGAACCTGGTATACTCGTTCTCACTCTTCTCCCCCCTTCTTTTTATTTTTATTTTTCTTTTCTTTCTTTTTGTTCTTGTTTAGTGGTAAATATTAGGATTGTGTTTTTGTTGGTGATCATTTAGTGGTGAAATTTGGTTGTTGTTGAGCCGTTGTTGGCTATGATCACCAATTTTGTGTTTTTGTGGATTTTTATTGTGTTGTGATTGGTGGTGTTATTGAATTGGTCTACATTTATTTTTGGTGGTGTTAGTTTGTATTTATGTGTGATCGTGTTGTTGTTTTGGGTGAGAATTGTATTTTTTGGGAGAGTGTATTAGCTTGTGTATATTTTTGTCGATTTTTGTTTTTCTTGTGTTTGATTTTGTTTTTCTTTATTTTTGTGTGTTGGTGATGACTCACGGCTCCCAATGAGGACATTGTGAGATTTAGGTGTGGGGGTGGGGTCATCTCCCATTTTTCTTCTTATTTTTGTGAAAATTTTTCATTTTTGTATAACTTTTTCATTTTTTCTCCTTTTTGTACAAATTTTTCTTTTCTTTTTGCATTTAGGGGAGTTTTGTACTATTTTGATCAGCTTTGATCCCTGATACCTTGACTGTTAGCTCGTATATAAGTATAATGTGTATGATAGATATTCATCCCAATCTGTCGTTTTAGACCTCAGTTCTAACCCCAACAGTCCATCGTAATTTTGCAATCCAGTCCTGAATTCATGTATTGTCATCATCCTGAATTCTTAGTCTTCCACGATCGACTCTCCCATTGTCTACTGCACAGTTCCCTTTATATGTGCTGGCACCCCCCTTTCTTTTTCCAAAACAAAAGCAAAAACAAACAAATTCAAGCGCTACTGGGTGTATCCCTTTGAGGCGTGACATGAGTTTGTATTGAAAAAAAAAAATAATAATGGAAAGAAAAGAAAGTGGGGAAGAAAAGAGTTGAAAATGACAAGTACCCCTTTGAGGCATGCGCTACTGGGTGTTACCCTTTGAGGCAATACTGCTACTGGGGAAGCCTGCTTTCTATGCTAGCCAATCAAAAAGGTAGCTTGTGTCAATTGCGTGGGATCGAGTTTGGTTTTGGTAGGCTTAGTTTCAGGGTGATGATACACTTGCATACTAGGCACCAGGATGGATTCAATATTCTCATGCATCGTGGGGTGAAAAGCTGATGTCTGGATGCCATTCTTTGGGATGATGTGTCCTGAAATGCATATAATGCCTGTGTACAGACTGATATTTGAGCTACTAGGTGGTTTTGGTTGATTCGATTGTGTACAGTTTATCCCTATCTATATATTGTGTTTTGCTACTTTTATTTTTCGATTTTTTGTTTCTCTTTTCTTTGTTTTTTTCTTTTTGAGATTTTGTGGGTATATCTTCTGCAAACCCTCACGAGACCTTACTCGTCCACTTGGGGTAACCAAGGGGTTTAAAGGGCTTATTGCATATGCTAAATACAATCGCGATTCCTGCGAAAGTGAGTTAGGTTTCTAGATTAGTTTTCTTTTGTTTTGCTCGAGGACGAGCAAAAGATAGGTGTGGGGGTAATTGTTAGGCGATAATTTGTCGCATTTTACATGCCCTTTTCACCTAATCTTAGCTCGTATAATAACATAATCTTTAGAGTTTTTTTCTTGTTTTATTAAATATTCTTTGAGATTTTTACTTGTTTTGTTTATTCTTGCAGGCAATAAGTTGAACCAAGCAAATGTCGCGAAAAAGGGCAGAAAAGGATCAAAATAGGCGAAAAGGCGGAAAAACGGGAGCCAGCCGGGGCAGCCGGCCAGCAAGGTGGCACGGCCACCCAGTGCCACGTGGCACGGCCGTGCCACATGGGACGGTGCAGCCGTGCCACCTAGGCACGGTCGTGCCTCCCCTGGTTTCCTTCGGTTATTCGCGGCCCGCCTTGTCTTCTATTTAATCCTCTTTTCTCGACGTTGTTCGGGGGCTCTCTCTTCTACTTTTCTAGGTTAGTTTAGGTTAGATTTATCCAATAAAAACCCCAATAGGAGGATTAGATTAGGATTGTAGTTGGTATTTTGGGATTCAAGCTTATGGATTTCAAGTTCTACAATCAATTCAAGCATAAGTTTCCCTCTTCTTTCTCTTTTTATTTCATCGTTGTTCTTATTTATATTTTGTTGTTTTAATTCTTGTAATTGCTTTGTTTGGTTTATATGTTTAGTTTTTGTCGTTAATTCATGTTATTTAGCTGTTTAGATTCGTTTTATTTCATTGCCTTTGTTTCGTTCTTCATGTTCATGTTCTTATTTGTTAGTTTAGGTTTTCATTCGTTTTTGATGTTTAGTTGGTAGATTGTGTTGGCTTGGATTGTGATTAGCCTCTGATGGCTAATTAATCTTGTAATTGGCCTAACCATACCCAATCTATGCCTAGAACCTAGAGTTTTCCTTCACGCCCGCCAAGTGTTCGATGAAATGCCTGAGAGGGTTTTCATCCATATTTTTGGGCGATTGACTTATGCTGAGAGGTGAGGTCAATTGGCTAGTGTGGGAGAGGGAATGGCCGAGTTCGGGACACGAAAGTAGTATCCGAATCGAGCTAGGTCTGGGGTTGCTAGTTTTGTGGTCTAATTCGACTAACCCCACGAAAGTAGGTGGTTACGCGAGTTAGACTAGCTCATGACCCTTGAGAGAGGGCTTGGGTGGTCTTTGATGATGCAACCGACCATCTCTAGTTCGTAGTGTAGTTTGGGTAGGTTAGGACTCATCTTGGTTAGTTAGTTTATCCATTGGTAAAATCACAACTCCAAGTCATTTGTTTCTGTGTTTATAACGTAGTTTAGTTCCCCCTTTTCACCCTTCGATCCTGCCTAGCTTGAGACGCTTTAGTTAGCTCTGGTAGTTGAAAACACAATTCCCTGCGGACGACACCCCAAGTACTCAACGATACACCTTGCACTTGGGGTTTATAAATATTAAAACTCTGTTTTTCTGCTAACAGCATGCTCTCCGCTCAATTCTCGGGAAGTGGGCTTCAATCTTTATGACCCCTATCAGTCGGATGGGAGGGTTAGACAAGATCCATGCCTTTCATTTTTTTTCCCTTCTTTAACATTTAGACGTTTTTTTCAAGAGAAAAACAATTTGCAACGTTCTTTTATAAAAGAATGCTCTCCCCCACTACAAAATTGTATCTACTTCCACTCTCTTATATTTTCTCATCCAATGATGCACATGAGGATTTGGATTAAAATAATAATTTATTTAGGATTTTATACTTTGTATGCTTTTTAGTTTAGCATTTTTAGGGAAATTACTGATAATTAGTTCATGATTTTGGTTGACTTTTGGAAACAAATTGGAAGCGAAGACAGTGAAAAGAGAGTAAGAGCAAGAGTTGCAATGATGAATTGATGCATTTACGATTGCATAGCGCAATTAGCACTACCCAGGCAGTCAAAGGGGTCCAAGAAAACTCACCAAAAAGCCAAGAAAGACGGACCTTAGATGAAGGTCCCCAAACAGTCCACCTGCATTCAATTTTGAATCATTTTTTATTTTAAGTTGATTCATCAAGTTAAACTTAATTTAATTTTGATTTCTTTACTAAGAGAGTTTATTAACATTTTAATAAACTTAATTATGCAATCAAATTAGTTTAAATTAAGTAATTTTGTCCCAAACAAAATTCTAAAACACAAAAAAAATTTCTAACCTTGGTTCGTGTCCTTGTGTTCCAACATGACTCGTACCAGTGAAATGAGCCTTGAAGAAACGTTTGAAGCCCTCATGAAGAATTACCAAGCTATGTCTTCATTGAAGGTGGAATTGGAGAAACAAAATAAGTACTTGCGAAAGCAACTGGGAAATGACATGAAACAGAAGCAGAAGGCTCTTAAAAGTCCGGCTATGTCTGTTCGTGATGATGAAGAAGCAAGTAATCTGAATAGTTCATCAAGTGAAGAAGAACCCTTAAGAAGGGTTAGAGGTGCTAGAAGAACGCCCCAAAACTCAAATGATTTGAACGTTGAAATTCCTGAGTTTGAAGGTAAACTGGATCCAGATGAATTCCTGGAATGGTTACACACTGTGGAACGAGTTTTTGATTACAAGGACATTTCAGATGACAAGAAAGTGAAGCTGGTTGCACTTAGGCTTCGCAGGTATGCATCCCATTGGTGGACTAACCTTTGTGCTAAGAGAACCAGAAATAGAAAAGGCAAAATCAGAACCTGGGAGAAAATGAAATCCAAATTAAAGTCCCGATTCCTCCCAGCAACGTATCTCCAAGATAGTTATTCCCAACTACATAATCTGACTCAAGAGAATTTAACTGTTGAGGAATACACAAGAGAGTTTGAAAAGCTCCTAATTAAATGTGACATTGAGGAGCCTGAAGAGCAATTTTGGTATCAGAGCAAGTTTAGATCCTTACCTGAACCCCGAGCCTCTATGTACGCCCTCAACCACAATCCCCAAATACAAAAGTCATCCTACAAAGATCTAGAATGCCATCTCCTAGGAAGTTAATCAAGTTAAAACATGAGGCTGACTCCCTTGGCATCAAGATTGACTCCTTTAATGTCAAAACACATCATCTTGACCTTATAATACAACAATGGAGAGATACATTAGTTTTGGTATCAGAGCAATTTTGGTATCAGAGCTAAGTATCATCCTTGGCCTGAAATCAAAACCCACACGTTTTTCCTTCTTGTCACGGCACAAAAATTTCTAGAAACACCACCTTAACCCAAGTTAAATCTGTATCAGAGTAATTTAAAATAAAAATCTTCCTCCTTTTCTTCTTCACCATAGTCATCAAAGATGGGAGATAGATTAAAGTCAACCTTATTATCTTCATGACTTTGCTTGTTGTATCCTTAATGACCAAGAGAAGTTCAAAGTGGTTATTTCAAGATTAAGAGGTTGTGCACTTCAATGGTGGAATAATTACAAGTTTAACAGAAGAAAGAAATGAAAAGAGAAGGTGAGAACTTGGAAGAAATTGAGTAGTAAGTTGAAGGGTTCCTTTTGCCCATCCACTTACACGCTCATGAAGGAAAGTGTCTCCATTAAGCCCACGGGTTCATTCCCTTCTACCCCACAAAAAAAACCAACACCACAAATGACCTTTCCCCCATAAACTAGGAGGTGTCTTAAGTGCCAAGGGTTTGGACACTTAGCCATGGATTGCCCAAATAGTAAGGTCATCACCTTGGAAGAATGGAAAGCCGTGAGAGAGGAGGAAAATGTGGAGGAAAAGATGGTGTAATTGGTGGAAGAACCGAATGAGGAGCTAGAGGAGGTTGAGGAAAAGGCTAATAAGGGAGAGATACTACTTTTGAAAAGGGATTTGAGTAGTCAAAAGGGAGTTGAAGATGGACTCTTAAACACCTTCATCATTTCTGAACAAGGTAAAGGGTTTACCTTGATTCTGATTCCCTTAGACCAATCCGAAACCCACAAGATCAACCACCCCAAAACCCATCACCACGCCAATGTCCTTTTTACTTGTAATAAATCTTTATTACAAGCTTCTTATCAAAGGTGGGTAGCGTTGATTAAGCCTTTTGATCGAGGCAGGTGGTAGCCAAATTTGGAGGGTGGTGAGTGTTGAGCCTATTTGAGGGCAAATCTTCTTCAACAAGGGGAGGATGATGCATTTCTGATTGCATAGCACAATTAGGACCACCTAGGCAGTCAAAGGGGTCCAAGAAAACTCACCAAAAAGCCAAGAAAGATGGACCTTAGGTGAAGGTCCCCAAAGAGTCCACCCGCGTTTAATTTTGAACCGTTTTCTATTTTAAGTTGATTCATCAACCTAAACTTAATGTAACTTTGATTTCATTGCTAAGAGAGTTTATTAACATTTTAATAAAGTTAATTATGCAATTAAATTAGTTTTAAATTAAGTAATTTTGCCCCAAATAAAATTCCAAAACACAAAAAAAATTTCCAACCTTGGTTCGTGTCCTTGTGTTCCAACATGACTAGTACCAGTGAAATGACCCTTGAAGAAAAGTTTGAAGCCCTCATGAAGAATTACCAAGTTGTGTCTTCATCGAAGGTAGAATTAGAGAAACAAAATGAGTACTTGTGAAAGCGACTGGGAAATGATATGAAACAGAAGCAGAAGGCTCTTGAAAGTCCAGCGGCGTCTGTTCATGGCGATGAAGAAGCAAGTAATACGAATAGTTTGTCAAGTGAAGAAGAACCTTTAAGAAGGGTTAGAGGTGCTAGAAGAATGCCCCAAAACTCAAATGATTTCAAAGTTGAAATTCCTGAGTTTGAGGATAAACTGGATCCAGATGAATTCTTGGAATGGTTACACACTGTGGAACGCGTTTTTGATTGCAAGGACATTCCAGATGACAAGAAAGTGAAGTTGATTGCACTTAGCTTTGAAGGTATGCGTGCCTTTGGTGGATTAACCTTTATGCTAAGAGGACCAGAAATAGAAAAGGCAAAATCAGAACCTGGGAGAAAATGAAATTTGAATTCAAGTCCCGATTCCTCCCAGTAATGTATCTCCAAGACAGTTATTCCCAACTGTATAATCTGAATCAAAGGAATTTAGCTGTTGAGGAATACACAAGAGAGTTCGGAAAGCTCCTAATTAAATGTGACATTCAGGAGCCTAAAGAGCAATTTTGGTATCAGAGTAAGTTCAGATCCTTGCCTGAACCTCGAGCCTCCATGTACACCCTCAAACACAATCCCAAAATACAAAAGTCATCCCACAAAGATTTGGAATGCCATCCCTTAGGAAGTTAATCGAGTTGAAACATGAAGCTGACTCCGTTGGCATCAAGATTGACTCCCTTAATGTCAAAACACATCATCTTGACCTTGTAATACAACAATTGAGAGTTACATCATAAATCTTTGACAAGATAGGACAAGAATGAAAGGACCCTGCTTTGAATGTGGTAGTCTTTTGTGTTTTCATTTAGTTGGGATTTTCTTTTTCTTCAGTCTAGTCATTGTAATGTTTGGCTTCTTCTTTTATTACATCTATCGTTGATCCTGCTTAGTGTGAATTTTTTTTATATGTAAAAAAATGATGGGTCACGACTATCTTAATTGCTGCATCACTTAGCACGATTGAAGATGAGATGAAACTCTGGATGAGCTTGTTAACTAAAGTCACTTATAGCAAATTTCAACAAACTATTAGAATTCAAGAACCTGATCGGGCTTGGGTTACATTGTTATGGGCATGAATCTGAGCTCCCTTGCCAACCTATATTGGTATTTATGATGAACTCAACAATTTTACTTCACAATTATCAACAACAGATCCATGTTTAATTTTATTGACATTTTTTGGCATGTCTGGATTCTTCCATCTTTGGTGTGAAAGATGCACAGGTTGACAAAATTGCAAGATTGGAAAATTCTCTTTAAGGTCATCATCAAGTAGATTATTTTGATCTTTGATTTTTTTCAGGAGTCTGACTAAATTCTTGGAGGAGTGTGCACATCAAAAAATCATCAATGATATCCCAACTCTACCTTAGTAAACCATTTGCAGTATATTTCTTTGCAATTGTAATGCTTTCAGTAAAATATCGTGCCCAAAGATTTACAGTATATTTTTCACTACCTACCCCAGTTCTTTTGAGTTGGACTGAGATCTTCATTATTTGTTTATATTAATGTATTGATGTCGACCTAAAAATTCTTTAACGATACTTTCGAAATACCATTTGCTTATTCAAAAACTTACTTCCAGGGCAATGCGCGGGTCGTAACTAGTAAGTATAATAGTTATAAAATGATCAAATCATTGATTTCAATTTCGGTTTTTTTCTTATTATTATTATTATTATTATTATTATTATTATTATTATGACTACTACTATTATTGCTACTCCTACTACTATTATTGTTGCTACTACATTGTTAATATTAATATTGTTGCATTTTTTTATAATAACACCTCTATTTTTTGTCAAATAAATCTCCAACTTTATTAAAATCACATTTTTATTAACATTAATCATTTTTTTTCCATAAAGTTTCCATGCGCACACACATACACATTTAGAAGGTTGATAAAAATAGCATAGTTAATAGAAATCACTTGACAGAATTTGCAGTTTGCAAAAAATAGGAACCAAAGTTGAACTGTGGTTGAACGGAAAAAAAATCAATTAGTCAGTTGTCAGTTCAGTCAATCAATTTTCGGATAGGTCGTCAGTCAACCATTTCACATCGCAAAATTTCAGTTATGTATTTTTTCAATTAATTTAATAATGTAACAAATCAAATATTGACTTATAAGATATTGGATATCTATTCCTATCTTTTCCTATGTCTAGAATCAATGTATGATTTAAAAGCAAAGTCCTTGTCTAAATAAATGTGTTGAGAAAGGTAGACGGATGGAGCCTTTTTCTCGATTACTATTGGCTAACTTTGCAAATGGTTGTAAGGACCAACAACCCTGGTGGACCTATTCTGGGTTACTGTCCCTCATGAATGGTTTAATTTGTTTGCTAGATATTTATTTTCTATTTTGAAACTGGTCACCGATATTGTTTCATTTTTTTAATAAATCAGACATTCGCAAGGAAACAATTAGGAAACCGAATCCACATTCTGATCTAAGAACCCCACCATGTTCCTGGGTCAGAATTCGGCGTAGTCACCTGATGTGGATTCCTGGCAGTCTGCTTGTTTCAGGAACAGGATAGTTTGCCTATTCTAGAAATAGGGCAATCTGCCTGATCCAGGAACCCGGGCAGGTTCTTGTGCTAGTGCAGGGCCTTATTCCTAGTGCAGCTAGTTATACTATCTTGAATCAAAACTCTCATGGCTAAAAAATATAAAAATAACAAAAACACAAAAAAATTAAAGCAGTAAAATTAATTTGTTGAGTTGCCAGTGAAGTTTAGGAAAAACTTACAAACTATGATTACTTGTCGAAGTGAACCATTACAGATAGTGATAACCAGAGGGTCAATTGATTTCACTTCAAAAAGTTTTTCGAAAGCTCCCTAACATTTCTAACGTGGGGACTGTCTTGACTTATTAGCCTTGAACCGAGGATCTAGATTCATGAGCAAAGGTACGATGATGTGTTAAAATGCATCACATCATCTCCCGTCATCACTGAAGGTCTCTACTTTTCAACATGGAAAAATCAAATCTTATTTACACTATCACATAGCCACGCAACAGATTAGTGCGAATTAGATTAAATAATGCAAAAGATATAATTTTTAGTTCAATGAGAACAAAAATAAAGTTAACAAATTACATTGAGCACGGAACTATCTAAAGATTACATTTTTAGTAATTGTGAAATTAAAAATAATAGAAGTGAGATCAAATAGAAGAATAGGGGAAGAATAGATATTTTGCCCTTAGGATAAGCTACTTAATTACCTGGGAATCTAATAAAGTGACACCTTTTCTGATTGCTCCTTCAATGCACTTAATGGGAGATTCAGCCTCTCTAGTTTCTAGTACCTCACTATTAGAAATCTCTCATAAATTTTTAACTCTCTCACCATTACAATCTCTAGTGTCTAGCTGATGCAAATTGTTTGATGCCTAACTAGTGACATTTGATTAATGACCCTTATTGCTGGGGGCAGCGCCCTTTTCATAGAGGTTGAATAGACCAACTCAGTCTAGGAAAAGGGGACCGTCCCCTAGTCTGATTGGGCTTAGTTTGACTAATTAAGCGTGACAGACTAATAAACCTCAGACTAGAACATGGATTAATTAAGCAGGCTCAATTTTGAAGTGAGAGAAAGCACAAGAGACCGGTTGGGCTCCCTGTTGGTAAACCAGCCGGTCCATCTTGAAGTGACCCATTAGGCTAGCTTAATTGCGTGCTCTCCTAGGACCTTGCTCTACATATTAGACTTTTGTTTAGATTAATCACTTTGTTAGGCCCCCACGTGCAAAAGTTGGGGTATAACTTTCATCATTGAGCGAGCAAAATACATATACTATTTGTAGACATCTACAATGGTTGATGCAAAAAAAAAAAAAATCAAAATTCTTTCATTTATGGCTGAATTGTTTTTTTTTAAAAAAAAATTGAACTTTTCAACTGATTATTGTGTTTTGGATTTTTTGTTTTTTATTTTGATTACACATATATATATGTGTGTGTATGTATGTATGTATGTGTATATATATATATGTATTATATATATATATATTTATATTATAATATAGTATTACTATAACCACACACACACACACACAGACACCACATATAAATACCATATAAATATACACACACATACATAGATTATACATATACATATAAATATATATATATATATATATATATATATATATATATAGATATAGATATATAATATATATATATACATATAATATAATTATATTATATATATAGATACACTCATAAATACATACACATACCACACACACACACACACACACACACACCCACACACACACACACAGATATATATATGTATGTACGTATGTGTGTGTGTGTGTGTGTGTTTAGATATTATAATAATATATACTATTATATTATATATATATATATATATTATATATATATATATAGATATATACATATATATAGATATATATAATATTACGTATATATATATATATATATATATATATATATATATATATATATATATATATATATATATAATATATATATATATATATATATATATATATATATATATATATATATATATATATATATATGTAGGGTGTGTGTGTGTGTATATTATATATAGTAATATATATATACTGTGTGTGTGTGTGTATATAATTATATGTATGTGATTAATGTATATATGTATGGGGTAATATGTATATGTATATATATTTAATATATATAATATGTTATATATATAATAATATATATATATATAATATATATATTATATATATATATATATTATATATAATATTATATATATGGTGTGTGTGTGTGTGTGTGTGCGCGTGTGTGTGTGTGCATACATACATACATACATGCATGCATATATATATATATATACAATGCATGTTATGTAATTGTGTTTGTAACTACATGCATATACGTTCTTACTTGCATGTTTTAGTGGCTATTCTACAGTATAAGTTCATGTGTATGTCTATACATAAAAGATTAAGGGGAAATAAGAAAGGCAAAATAAATGATTAAAAATTTTGCAAAAGCAAATATATAATTCAGTTGGTTGATTGAGAAGTGCTTAAAGCGTATATCATTTTAGGGTCATTTTACTGCAATTTAAGGGAAAATTATAAGCTTTATGTGATAATTTATACTCCTTTTCCCGTTTTACACTTGGGTATGGTTGTTTGATGATATTTGCAGGATTTTAGGCCATTTTGACCCAGCATTTGACCCTTATTTAGATGTATTTTGACTCTCGATAGATGCCCCTAAGTTGCTATACCCGTGGAAGAGGGGAAGAATAGAAGAATGACGAGCCAACCAGCACCACGGTCTGCCCGTGGTGGATGCCACGGTCCATGGTGGAACCATAGCCACTAATCTGTTCATTTTCCCTCATCGTGTGACTGAGGTAGGGTTTTCCTATAAATAGGGCCATTTTCGTAGCAGAAAGACAATCATTCCATCTCCATACTGCTTTCCACTCTACTTAGATTAGGACTTAGGTTAGTGCAAGGAAAAATTGAAGGTGAAGATTGTAAGGATTCCAGATTGGGTTTGCAACAATGGTTCGAGTGAGCATCGACTAAGGAATTCCTCTCCCTTCTCTTCTCTCTTTATGCTTTTATGCTTTTAGATTATTGTTGATTTTTATGTTAAGCTTAGGATTCTTAACCTTGGAATTGAGCTGAGTTGTTGTGATTAAACCAACTCTTGACTTGATCTAAAAGTGCTTTGGATTTATTAGGTTTATTCTATTGAATCTTAGATGTTGAATTATGAGTAGGAAACTTGATCAATTTCTTACTTGTTTTAGACATTTAGTGAAAAACTGAAAGGTGACCCTAGAATGTTGGAAAACTAAGATTCGACTTAAGTGAGTGTGAACTTGAGAAAGACTCATCATTTAAGAAACCCCTAGATTTGATAATCGCTTTTTTAATGATCTTAGATTAATAAAAAACCCTTGAGAAATGATAGTTCATTAGATTTAAGAATTTCATTTCGTCTTGAAAGAGGGGTTTGATAATTTGATTATCAGTTTTGGAATTATCCATCTAAAGAAGAGGCGCTTGATTAATTTTTGAGTTGGAAGATTGCTTGGTTCGATTAAATTCCTTGATTGATTATCCATTAGATTAGACACTAGATTAATTTAGTTTCAATATCAAATTTAGATTCGCTTAGCATATCTTGAGGGGTTATAACCCAATTGTTTCACCTAGTCTCTATGGGATCGACCTTGATTAGCTATAACGCCACCGTGTGCTTGTGAGCCTATCACGTTTTTAACGCTATTGCGGGGGACTAGCATCCAATATTGGGTTTTTCCTGATAGGTTTGACTAAGCATTTTATTTTTCTTTAAAATTGAAGATTTAAAAAAATAAAATAAAATAAAATTTGAGAAACAACAATAGTAATTTTCTATTTCCCCCAATTTGGGCTTGAACTATTTTGGAGGTATTTTAAGTGTTTAAATGTTTTTCTTGCTCAATGTGGTTATCATATTGGTAAATGGAAAATTTTAGACATTGTTGATGAGGGTGTGAATAGTAAAACTCAAACTCTTTTAGAATTTTGGGGTTTTCATGGTAAAAATGTTGATGATACATGGTATTTGCTTGAGTGGATTGCTTAGGATTCATTTGAATTTGAGAAGGCTAGTCATATTTCTAGATATTCATTTCCTGATCCTTGCGCATTCTATTCTAGATCTTATTATACTTCTTTTTAGTGTGATTTCTGTAATTCTTCTGACCATGATATAAATTCGTGTCCTTATTATGCATGCTACGTAGCCTGACTTTGTATCACCCTAGGACAATACTAATGTCGTCCTGACCTTGCCTAATTCATCCTTTTCTTTAGTTCAGTGCATAGGGCTTGAGGTGGGTGAGCCTTTTAGGTTGTTGCTAGGTCTAGTTTCGTTGATGCATATTTTAGGTCAGAAGATGCTTTTGATGAGGTGAATGATCTACATAAGACTCATTTCGAGGGGTTATGCAATGTGTTTATGCATGAGGAGTCTCCTAGCCTTGGTTTTGATAATATTGCTCTTCCTAATCCCCCTAATTATTCCCATGTTTCACTTATGTATTTACAACCCTCTCCTTCCCCTGAGTATTATATCGATGTGCCCATGGATAATCCTATAATTTGTGATGCTAATAATGATTTGGGCTATGAGGATAACATGTTTAGTATGCTTGGTGGGAATGTTGATGATTATGTGTCTCTAGGTTACTTAAGAGGGTATGATCCCTCCATTGACCCTTATTGTGTATGCCTAGGAGACTTGCCTAAGAAAATCACATGGACCACATTCTTTAATCATTCCTATGATTTTTCTATGGGTTTTGATAAGGTTAATGTAAGACCCACCTTCTTTATTTTACGTTAATGTGGCTGCCTTACCTTCTACGTTACAAAAATTCGTATTTTTATTAACTATACGAGTTAAATTATTATTGATGCACTTATGTGAACGATAATTTTATTAAAAGGAATGTTTTCGTCGCTATTAATATTATTATTATTAGTTCTAAAAATCTTTCGATGATTTTTAGTACCCGTTAATATAGATTATTAACGAGTACTAAATCGATTAGGAACCCGAATGTGATTAGGTTGTCAACCTTAGATATAGTTCGACGTTTATTAAGTCGAACCTTTACATATTTAGGATCGAATAATCAACGAAGGGTTGTATCAACGACTCGAGTTAAGATATGAGGTACGAGATTAGAAATTAGACTGGCGGTGTTAGTTGAATGAGCAAGCATTAAACAAATATATATATATATATATATATATATATATATATATATATATATATATATATATATATATATACATATATATATATATATATATATACACATAAAAAAATATAAGGGGCCGAAGCCCCTTACTCTCTCAGGGAAGGCACGACAGGGGGGCGTTCTCAACCCCAAACCCCCGACCACCACACTACACCAGGGGGGAGAGAGGAAGAGAGAGGGGGGCTGACAAACGACGAGCTGGGGGCCGAGGATGACGGTGGCGCACCAGCTAGTTAGGCGCCGGCCGACCCCCGCGACACAACGACAGAGAAAGAGGGAGAGACGGAGCGAAAGAGTGAGGGAGCGAATTGACAGAGGGGATGGGGATTGAGACCGGGCATCGACGACGGTGAGAGTCTCCAGTGGGTGTCATTCTGGCGACCACCACAGTAGGCTGAAACCCCCACAAACAGCAGTAGAACCAAATCTAGGGCATACTGATTCGGATCCGTGTTGGGCTAGGGTTTCGACCGCAGTATTTGGGCGTGCGTTTAGGGCTAATTGGATCGAGGATTGAGGTTTTTTAGCATCCAAATCAAGCTCAAAAGCCATTAGAATGGGTTCTTAGCTTGGAGTCCAGGTGGGTGTTTCTTGCATCCTAAGTATTAGTAGTTTTGAAAATGTTTTAACCCTTAAGTTGCGATGCATGTGAGTTTAGGATTAGTCAGATCGATTAGGGTTATGCATGTTCTGTTTCGGCTGAATTTAGTTTAAATTGATGTATGGTAAGTTTAGTTAGTTCATGCCTGAAAGTGACTTCGAAATAACCCAACGATGCCTTGAATCGATATATGTTAGTTTAGTTAACTAATGCTTGAAAATGGCTTCGAATCGGTATATGTTAATTTAGTTAATACATACCTGTTAGCAGCTTCGAAATGATATATGAATACCTTGATTCGATGCTTGCTTGATTTGTTAATTTGTGCCTGAATAGTAACTTTGAAATGATATATGGATACTTCGATTCAATGCTTGTTTAGTTGGTTAATTTATACCTGAATAGTGACTTCGAAATAATAAATGAACACCTCGAATGGATGTCGGCCTATTTAGTTAAATCATGCTTATAGCTTTGGAAATAAGTTATAAATGTTGAAATGAGCATGTTTACCCCTTCATTGTAATACATGAATGTAATCGAGTTTCATGCCCTGTGAGTTTAGTTCAGCTTGCTAAGTGTTCGTTTCAAGTTAATGCGATATGGATATATATATATATATATATATATATATATATATATATATATAATATATATATATATAGATATATATATATATATATATATATATATATATATGGTTATAACTGTTGGCTGTAGTGTAGTGCTAAATCATATTGGCTTGCTTGGTAAGCTATGCATCGGTAAGTTTACATACCGCTTTTCAGTAAAACCTAGGGATTAGAATGCTAGATTGTGAAATTGGGACCGGGATGGTAGTTGATGATTTGAGATAGAACTATGAGACGTTCGAAGTTTCCTGTGGTCGGCTGCTATGTGAGGAGGGAGTCTGGGTTATGATTAACCGCAATTGTATGGATTGAGAGTCCATATGTGGCTCATGTTGCTAAGTTGAATTATGAAGTGTTTGAATGTGTACATGTGCACCCCTACCCTTTCTATGTCATTAAGTTTGATTATTTGCATGAGGGTGAGTTTTAAAAAAGAAGGATTTCATGTTTTGAAATGATAGTAGACATAATTATTAGTTCATGATGGCCTATTTTAACTAAATGAATATAGTTTTGGGAGTGAACTCGCTTGAATGGAGGAATCCCTAAAGAGTTTTTCAAAAGCATGAGTTGTATAATAAATGATTTTGCTATGAGAAGCAGCAAACTTATTAGCCGCTATAGCCATACGCTTTAAATTAGCTAAGATAATGTGCTTTGGACAATATGATATGAATGATGCTAGCCTAGGGAATAAGTCCTAGTACTAGGAAACCCTAGAAGACCCTGACGAGGGTAATGGTCCAATATGTTAAATGTAGCTATCTGGGGAGTAACAGCTTATGCGTGAGCGTTAGGTCTCACTATGGGGTTGAGAATAGATCTCACCCAATCAGCACCCTGTAATGATCTTATGCCAGCAGCATTTTTCTAATAAGCAAAGAAAAGTTCGTCATTTTAAGTATTTCAGACAGAAAATTTATTAAGGGCCATTGAGAGGCCAGAATGAATGAAATGTGATAAGCTTATAAGGGTCCTCATAGGACCAATACGAAGGAAATTCCTCTTAAAGAATGTGAACCTCAAGAGATTATGAAAAATGTTTTCAATGAAAGAAAGGAAAATTTCTAGAAATGCCTAATGAAAAAGGTTTCTAAGCACAGTTGAATGCGATTTCAAGTAATATGTGACCATACTCTTATAATGCATCGAGCATATGAGATTGAATGTGTATGTTCTATGAAAGAAAACTCCTTGCATAATCTCTACTTCCTGTGTTTAAGCATCTCGTGTAAGTACATTGGTTAGGCAAGGCATAACTCACATGTATATCACGTAACCTATAAAAAAAACATTTTATGCTTAGCCTCGTTGCTTGCTTATGTGTTTGAGTGCTTGTTAGTAAAGGAACTTAGTCATTCAGGGACCTAGAAATGTGTTTGAGTGGTCAAAATGAAGTTTATGGTTAGTGATCCTTCCATAAGGGTTTTATGAATGCCTAATATGATGGTAAAGTATGAATACGTGATATGTGACTATTAAAGATATTATTGCCTGTAACAGTTTTGGTTTTAAGGGGGTCGGGGAACACTCACTGATCGTGTGGTTGCTCATCCTACTACTCTTTTCGCTTTTTCCCCAGGTTTTCTTTATGACAGGAAGAAGTTGAGTCAGCTATGCCGAAATGGAAGTTACCCTTGCTTAAAGGGAGTCAAGTGTGCCTATAGTGAAGTAGTCTTGCTGCTCGATGTTGTTATAGAATGTATTCTTAGTTTGTAAACGTATGTAAATCAAGTATTCTACTTTATGTAATGCATATGGTATGAAGGTCACTCTATATGGCCGTATGACCCAACTATCTAATTAGTTAGATGTCTTCTTGGTCAAAGCTAGTTATGTTTTGGGATGTAAACCCCAATACTCCGGTTATGTGAACCGTTGAGTTGTATCTTTCATTTCTTCTTTAATTAATGAACTATATTATTTGAGTACGCCGAGCGAGTTGCTCGTTGAGTTATAAACTCTGGCGCGTAGTCGTTAAGCTTATTTTAAAATGTTGTACGCTTCCGTTGATTGTAGGGGTTTATTGTAAGGCTTTTAGCTTGGAAACGGCCATTTTCTAGGGGAAACTCTATCCGTTTCGCCCCGAAATTTAAGTCGAAAGTTAAGATAACGTACCGATCCTGGCCCTAGGGGTTGGGGGTGTTACAATTGATGGTATCAGAGTAAGGTCCTGCGACTATAGGCTGTGACTTGAGTCTTGCATCTCATATGGTTGCTTAGGAATGCAATTACAATGACGTGATACATGCCTGCCGTGTGTGCAAATGTGAGTTTTATGTGAATGTTAACGCGTTTACCTAGTTAGGTGCGGCATGAGTGAGCTGATTGGTTGGATGAAAGAACCATTTGCTAAGGTGTAGGCCGAGTGGCTTGTATTCTCGTGGGTAAGTTAAGTGTTAGCTCAATCAAAGTTGTTTCGCTGATATGCCTCAGTGATTTTCACCAAAAGTTTAAAGAACACATGATCTAAAATCGAATGATTGGAAAGCCTTTAACTCTAAGCTCATCTTTGCCCCTAAAGTACAATTTGCTCATTGGGCCCCATAATGGAGTCAGCAGACATACTCAAAGGTTGGTAGAGAGAGAGCTAGAAGTAGTTAAACTATTTGCTTTTGAAAACCTAAGGACCTTGAAAGTTAAAGTCTTCCGATTAGTGAGTTAGGGTCGTGCCATTGCATTAGAAACCTTTCTAATTATTTGGTTGGGTCTTGTTGTTGCAATAAAAAACTCGTATTTGCTTTACAATAATGCTTGGGTTAACCCTACGAGCTTAAACTCTGCCATTTACTCTAAGGTCCATGACATCTCACTTGATTAGTAAGAATGACCCCATTAGGTGTCACCCTTCTACTGGTTTTAGCTCTAATCAGGTTATAATGTTCTCAGCTGATGTATCTGACAAATATACCTTGTGTTTTCTTTGATAGCTGGTTTAATTGTAAGAGCGAGAGTCGTATATAAGCTCCTCTCATCGTGTTTGTACACACATCATGCCATATTGAATTAGAAATTGAGCTTATTTCTAGTTTGCTCTCCAAACACCTAGTGGCTGTATCTTGAGTTGGCAACTCAATTGGTGATACACTAGGTCATTTTAGTGCTTCTTGGTGGTGTCCTGGCTATATCAAACCCCAATACACCTAAAAAGCACAAGGGAGAAAGAACCTAGCAGACTTTGGAATTGTTACACCGCATGCATCACCTCGTTACCTCCTGGGACGACGTTCTATGCCTTCCCAACACTTTCTTAAGCACAAGCACCAAGTGTTGAAGTAAGAATGCCCATAGTAGAAAGTAGAACCTTCCTATCTGTAATAGGAGTTCCTCAGACCTCCATAGTTACCTTTTTGAGAAAATGCGTTACAAAATCTCAATGTATATCCATAAAACCAATAATACCATTGTTCTACCCCCTGCTAGTTGATTATTGGCCAACTCCAAATAGTTGGGACAAACCTCGAGGCATAATCTCAACCTTAGATTTTAAATGAGGGTTGTATTCATGTATACTTACCTAGATGCCTCTTCGTGTGACCATAAAAGTACCTATAGATAGGATTGTTGTATATGGTTATCGATGTATTTGTGAACAAATCCCAATAAAATGAGTTTCTGCAATTGCTTGATTTGAATTTGAGTAAACATGGGACTATATTAGTTAGAGTGATTTGATTTATGTAGTTAGTTTCACAATATGACTCTTAAATTATCATTTATAGTCCTTCAATACTGTTTTCTCATGTTGTAATTGGATTAGTTAAGCCCAATGTATGTAATGCGTGATTAGATGATAATAGAGCTGCATTTACATAAATCACATCCATAGATATATGTATCTCATGTGTAAGAAAGTAGCATGGTAGAGCATTCAGGGTCATGTCATCATATATGTGAACACTCACGTCTATTATGCACGGTCATTAATACACTATAGGAATTAGGTCATGACTAGTTTTGTGCTTTGTGAATAAGTTGTTGCACTACTTGGTGTTTGCTTGACTTAAGTTGGTTTTATATGTGACTTAGTTATTTAGATAATTTAAGTTTTGTACGTCATAGAATGACATGACCACTAACTCATTACTGCATTTCGTGACTTCTATGATTCCATATTATAGCTAAGTAACTGCATGTGCCCGTATTTGAAGCATGATGAGACGACCCTAGAAACCTGCATTCATGTATTCTTGCCCTTATTTGATTGATCAAAGTGGCGCAGCGGAAACATGTGGGCCCATAAGCCATAGGCTCAGGACTCATCTAGGAGCATAACCATTCATTCATATGAATCTATGACTTAAGAGGCAATCAGCTCCAAGTAGTGACCTTAGGAAAAGTCTCCCCCATCAAAAAACCATCTATTTACATTCTTACCTAGGAGTTTTCTTTCCAAATTGTTCCTATCAACATGTATTGCTGGTTCGTGTTACATGTGAATCTTAACCCTTGGTATGTTCTGTGATTGACTTTACGTGATGCTAATGTGATTTCAAATGCCACTTTAGGTCCGTTCATTGCCAATATGGCATAATTTGATGTCTCTGCTATCTTAGTGTGACGTTGTAACTTTCTAGTAAATGATTTAACCTTAGATTGACCTTATATGTTCACACTTTTGAATGAACCTGACTAAGATAACTGCCTTTATATGACTTTAGCATGTCCTATCTAAGTTGCCATGAATGAAATGCTTAAAAGTTAGTCGAAATTGATATAAAAACATAGAAATGTCAGTCACATATGCATTTGTTTTGTAAATTGCTTGCCATATGTACATTGGCCAGTTTCATATTACTTACAATTCTTAGGCTTGAGAATGTTGAATTGCTGATACTATGCAATACTATGTGATGCTATTGTACTTAAATGACGCTATGTAGTGCTATGTGATGTTCTTATTATTCTAATGTGTTGTAAACTGAAGGTGGGAAGGGAGCTTGTGTTGGTGTATGAAAGATGTCATTTTTGTGAAGGATCGAAAGAAAGGGAAGGGGTTGAGGCAAGCGAACACTATGCATATTGTGTGGGTGGTGAGCTGTAGACTACTTCTTGTTTGCATTGTACACAACTAACTGAGTTAGTTGTGTAACTTGTGTGTGTCAATTTTAACTTCAAATTGGGAATGTGGAGATTGGGGGGGGGGATTGTACTGTTGCTGTAATGTTGATGAAGGGTTAGGGTTTGGGTGATGAGGTTGGAGAGGTGGGGTTAGTGTACCTATGGGTAGCTAGGGCTTGGATTAAATTGATGCATGCAATTGTTGTGTGCTTGTGGTGCTGAATGTGTGATGCATGTGATCCGACAGTACTTGTTTGATACACATGTGCTTTATGCTGGTTATCTCAGATATGTCTCTTGAATAACTTGGGGTAACTATTACACTATGGGTAGTTTAGTTCGGCTGTTGATTTGAAATAGTTATGATAACTCAGTAAATGCATAATGAATAATCCAGAAAGTAGGAGTGGTTAACCTGGTAATACGTATTGATTAACCTGGGTTAACCATTGCAGAAGTTGTGGACGAACATGTTTGGAGTGATGTTCTCCGCTAATAGATGTGTAGAATGCTTGTAATTGATGTGGACAGGTGCAGTTAAGTGGGTGAGGGTGTCTATCTTCATTTGCATTGGGTGATCCATAAATGCATATTGAATAACCGAGGATATAGGAGTGAATAACCCGGCCATAGGTGATGAATAAGCTGGGTTACCTGTTGGGCGAGTAACAATAGATAATAAACTCTTCACAGGACATACCTAGGGAAGATAGTATCATATGCTGGTTTCAATGGTGACTTGAGTTGTATAATTTGTTGTAACGTATGTTAGTGGTGTATGTGGAACTATGATGAGATATGTTAGGGTGTAAAGGTGGTATATACCTAGTGTGTGGAATTAGTGCTGACAAGCATGGGTGTATTCGCAGGTGATTATTAGTGTACACCACAATGGAAGGACAAAATGCCGTTGAAGGAGGTGGTTGTGGCAGGGAGATGACGTTGTATATATGTTGGGGAGGGTTGTTAGAGGAATGTTCGGATATGTTACCAGGGGGAGGAAAGACTGTGTGTGGGTGAAGGAGAACATGGGTGTGCTTAAAGTGTTACGATTAGTGGAGGAGGCAATGGGGGACAAAATACGGGGTCGGCGAATATGGTATAGTTTGAAGTGTAATCGATTGGAGTTGTTGCCATTAGGACAGGATGGTGATGTTAAGAAGTTGATGAAAGGGAACGATGAGTACACTTACCTGTATGTGGCAGGGAGTGAAGGTCTGTGTGTGGGACCGATATATGGGAATGAAGCATAAAAAGGGCAGTTGAGGGGGGTGGTTGTAGTGATCATGGGAGGGGTGGAGCAATTATCAATGCTGCTAGTGATGTTGGCCGTGGGGTGGATAGGGGAGTGGTTACAGACCACATTGTAAGGTAAGAATCGTTGTTGTGGACAAGCATGTGGGTGTGGGTCATAATTTACGGTACTTACAAACAATGACTGATCATGTGTGAAATTTTTTGTAATCTGCAGCGATGTTGCGCAAGTTAATACAGAAGTAGGGGAGGATGTTGATGAGGCTGCGGTAGTCGAGGAATGGGCTAGCTTTGGATTGGCTTGGCTATTGAAACACTACCTGTATCTATCGTAAGGAGGTTTTCGCATAATTTTTGGTTTTAGCATTGCTTGAGGGCAAGCAATAGTTTAAGCATGAGGGAGTTTGATAAGTGCTTAATGTATACATCATTTTAGGGTTATTTTGCTACATTTTTAGGAAAATTATGTGCTTTAAGTTATCGTTTATACTCATATTCTCGATTTATCCTTGGGTATGGCTGTTTGTTGTGTTTTGTAGGATTTTAGGCCATTTTGACCCAACATTTGACCCTTATTGGATGTATTTTGACCTTTCCTATGGACACCTATGTAATGCTATGCCCATGGAGTAAGAGAAGTGCAGAAATTCGGTTTCAGCCAAGACCACGGTCGGACTGTAGTGTCTGCTACAGACCGTAGTGCCTGCCATAGACTGTGGTGAGCTATGTAATTGTGATCTCTTCGTCTTCCCTCAGTTGTGTGGTTGGAAATGTCCATGTTCTTCTATAAAACCTCATTTTTTAATAGCAGAAGGGAGGAGAAAAAAGCATAGTTTAGTTCATTTTCTTTCTCAAAATTTTACCCTTTAGTTAGGATTTTTTTAAGTTTGATTGGTGTTTAAGTGAGAAATCTTGAATGTGAGCTTGGTTTTGAGGTAGATTGAAACCCTTGTTTGAAGGCTGTCTTTGTCAAGTCCTTCCCTCTCAGATTTTCACTGAATAATTGGTTAGTTGTTGAATCTTTAATTATGTGTGAGTAGTTTATTTTGTATAGGGATTTATTTGTTAATGAAAGTGTAGTTGGATCATGTTTATCATTAGAATTGTGCTTTGATTCATGATTGGTTTGATTTCATTTTATCAAGTGATTTTCATGTTGTGAGTGGATTTTTGACCAAAGTTTACTTGCACACGTGAAACAATTGAGTGAACAACTGAAAGGTAACATTCGATTGTAAGACTGCTTGATAAAACCTAACATAGCGTCGACTCAAAAGAGAGATTTGCATGTTAGAAGGACTACAGAGTAATCAAAAACATTTAACTTAGATTAAGACAAATTAGTTTAAAAGAACGACTTTTGCTTAGTTTGGTAATTTGGTTGATTTTGAAAGAATAGACTAAATTCTGGATAGATTGCATTTCCTCAAAATTATCCGATTAGAGAATAGCACATGTTTATCATTTTGATCCAATCACCCTTTCTTAACTCCATAAATCCTTATGCATTTCTTCTAGATTGAATTTAGAATTAGTAGATTTGAAGTTGTTGAATCAAAACCCCTTGCTTTAGTATTTGCTTAGCATATTCTGATAGACAAAGTTCCGTAGAGTACTTTGGTCTCTGAGGATGATCTTTTTATCTATACTCTGACTACCCGTTCACTTGCGGCAATGGTCAACCATCAAGAAGAATAAGTATAAGATCAGGGAAGAAAATCAAGTGATCCAATTACCAATGCCCACTCCAAATCACATATATTAATTCACTGCCAACTCGTAACTCACTATCAAAGATTTCCATGATCAACTAAGTTAATAGGTCAAGATTCAAACAAATTAAGCACACAACGAAACCATGTAGTAAGCTGTAAGTACAAAACTTCACCCCACATAACATAAATCATAAGAGCATCTTTAAAATCATGTCCCTAATGCAGAATCAAGTTATTATTCCCTTTTTCTTATTTTTTTTTTGAGACTTTGAATTTTTTCAAAAGTTACTTAATTCTATGTGCTCTCTTGAGTGGATAAAGATATGAATAAAGATGGCACTCAGAGAAGCACTTAGTATATTCAGGAGATTAAAGATATGAATGAAGATATGAACCTGAACATTGGTACCAGAATCAGAACTTGATTAACTCAATTTATTTTATTTATTAATTAAAAAGTTAATAGGGAAGTCAATGCTTATCGAATACTCTTCATGACATTGTAAATGGGGTTACATCTCAAACTCAAAATCAGTTATATAGTAGCATTAGCACAGCAAAAATTTTGGCCTTCAACTAGCCAAACCTAGAAATAATTTCTAATGAGCATGTGTCACATGAATCAAATCAACATAATAAGTGTAGAACACGCATAATCAGAATAGTCAACCTCTTCCCAAAATCGAATTCACCTAACAATTTTCAAGTTTAATTTTCCTGAAAATTTTCATTTTGCCTCCCCCCACCAAAACCTTACATTATCCTCAATGTGGAAAACAATAAGAAAGAGGGAAATGGAGGAAAGAATACAACCTGACAGCACGAGGAAGTCATTTTCATAGAAGCCCAACAATGAAACTCCCAAAGTTCCTTCATAACCATCACCAACCACAAAAGCGAAAAATCAAGTGAAGAATCACAATCCAAAACACAAGTGCACGAAGACCCCAAAAAAAAAAAAAAACTCAAACTCACCTAAAAAGATTGGGTCTCCGCCCCCCCAACAAGTGCTAAGTTTTATGTCATCTGCTAGATAAGGTCCCACCCACTAATCATAGTAGACAAGGTCTACTAGATTGATGGATTCAATTAAACCAGAGTGAATATCGTGAGTCACAATAGGTTTCAAACATTGGCCATTAATGATGAGAATTCGACTATTGTGGGGATCTAAAATTTGGACCGCCCCAGAGGGAAACACTTGTTGGACCACAAAAGGACTATCCCATCCAGATGTCGACTTGCCAAGAAAGAGTTTAAGCTTAGAGTGAAAAAGCCAAACCTTTTGATTAGATTCAGAAAATTTACCAGAATTTACTTTATCATGAAAGGTTTTGGTTTTGGCTTTATAAATCTTAGCATTATCATAGGCTTCATTATGTAATTCATCCAATTCATTCAATTGAAGCCTATGGTTAGAACCTGCTTGTTTCATATCAGACTTAAAAGTTTAATAGCCCAAAAGACACGGTGTTCTAATTTAACTAGCAAGTGACAAGCCTTACCAAAAAGAAGCTGGTAAGGAGACATCCCTATGGGAGCCTTATAAGAAGTACGATACGCCCAAAGAGCATCATGAAATCTCTAGAATGTGGAAGGTGTATTACACAACCCAATAGGCATCCTCCGATAGGGAAAAATACCTGATGGGCATGTAAGTGTTGTTTTCTCTTGCTCCTCAGGATAGATAGGTCTTTGATTGCAACTAGAATACCCGTCCAAAAAGTAATAAAAACCTAATCCAGCCAATTTTTTAAAAATTTAATCAATGAATGGGAGGGGAAAATCGTCTTTGCTCGTGACAGATTTCAACTTTCTGTAATCAATGCATACCCTCGACCTGTGGTCTGTCTAGTGGGAATCAATTGACCTTCATTATTCTTAACCACAGTAAATACTAGATTTCTTAGGGTCTACTTGAATAGGACTGGCCCATTGACTATCAGAGATAGGGTAGATAATGCCTGCATCTGAAAGCTTTACTACCTCTTTCTAGACAACTTCTTTCTTGTGAAGGTTTTGTCTGCATTGCATTTGCCTAATAGGTTTAGCATCATCTCTTAAATGAATTCTATGCATGCAAATTATGGGACTAATCCCTTTTAAATCAGTAACTAACCACCCTATAGCACTCTTATGATCAGATAAGATATGAATCCATTCTTCCTCTTCATCACAAGATAAAAGAAAAGGTATAATCACAGGTACGGTCCCTTTAGGGCCTAGAAACACGTACTTGAGTGAATCAGGGAGAGGTTTCAACTCAAGTTTGGGTGGAGATACAACAAAAGGTGGCATAGGAGAACCAGCACAAGGGGGGAGAGGTTCATAAGTGGACACCCAAGAGGAAGACTCAATATGAGGAGTGAAATCTAAATTAGAATCCATCTCATCTATTGTACTTCCTAAATCAAACAATCTCAAAACCCCTTAGAAAAGATAGGTTCCCAAAGGATCACTGCTCAAAATAGCAGGTAAAGCTTCTTTAATCATTTCATCCATCACATTAACAAAGCAGCACACAGATTCATCTTCAAACACAGGTTGAGAGAAAGCTTTGAAAATGTTAAGTCTAACCCTCATGTTCATGACCGACACGTCCATCACCCTTGTCCTGTAGTTAATGGTGGCATTAGTTATGGTTAGGAAGGGACGTCCTAAAATAAGAGGAAATTGCATAAAAGGATGACTAAGGTCCACGTCCAACACAACAAAATAACAGGAAAGGATCCTTTATCAATTTGGACCAAGATATCATCTATTCGCCCCCTAGGAGTCCTAACTGACCTATTACCAAACTAAAGGGTACAATTTGAAGGTTTCAATTAACCTGATCCCAACTCTAAGTGAGCAAAATATGGAGTCAAAAACACTAGAACCCAAATCCAAAAGTGCCCTTTCAATTTTATGATTGCCAATAAAACATGAGATGGTAGGGCCACCGGGGATCTTTGAACTTGGGTGGAGTGTCACATTTCAAAATTGAGCTCACTTGTTCACTTAGAAGAACCTTTTTAGACTTGTCATTGTTAGATTTTTTTTAAAAAAAGTGGACATATCTTTAAGGAACTTAGCATATGCCAGGATCTGTCTAATCGCTTCCAAGAGGAGAAGATTGACCTTAACTTGCTTAAACGTCTCTAGGATGTCATCGCTTTGCCTGTCCTTCTTGGAGGGGAATCTTATGTCCAAAGCTTGAGGGTAAGGAACCCCTGGCATATATGTCACAGTAGGGTCAGACACAATAGGAGAAGGCGATGGGTCATTTTCTTTTTTAGTTTTAAGGTCACTCTCTATGGTCTTAAGTCTTTCCTCTTTATTATGTTCCTTTTCACTCACCTTGTTATCTACTTTTGTACCACTCCTAAGCCATTACAGCTTTCAATTGTTTAAATGGTTGGCCTTTAGGGTTCTGTATGGGATCACTAGGAAGTTTTCCTTTTTCTTCATTACCTACAGCTATGGCTAGTTGCCTAAGTTAGGTTTCTAACTTAGTTATAGATTGTGGGTGAGAATCAACAATATGCAATTTAAACTCAATTCCTTGGGGCTAAGAGTCAACATTCGCACAGCAAAAATCAAGGTACTAAGGGCTGAAATTACCTTGTCAATATCAGAGCTCCTAGAAGGAGCTTGATGGGAAGAGGGAGGAGTATACCTCTAGTTTTGGAAACCAGGAGGGGTAGGTCTACTAGATTGGGCTTGACGGTTCTCAACATTTTGAGGCATCCATAAAAAATTTAGATAATTCCTCCAACCATGATTATACATATTAGAATAAGGATTGTTGGGTGGAGAAAATTCTTGGGCAGCATTTCCATGTTTAGTCACACAATCCGACTTACTAATGCAAGCACAGTCAATAAAAGCATGCATGGCACTAGCACAAATCGAACCCACATCATGCACAGAAGGGCTATTTGACACTTTATTCATGCATAACAATTGATCAAATGTCTTAGCTAAAGCATCAACTTTACTAGAAAGGTCAATTGAATGTGAAACCTCATAAAGCCCCCCTTTACTTCCTAATTGCCTGAGTAAATCAGAATGTGAGGAAGTGGCATGCAAGTGTGAATTTTCACTCAAACGTTTAAACAATTCCCAAGCTTCTTTAGGCGTTTTGTACCAAAAACCACCACCACAAGATGCATCAACCATTTGCCTATTATGCTTATCTAAGGTAGAGTAGAAACTCTAGACAAGTGCTATATAGGTACCTCATGGTGAGGACAACTTCGCAACAACTCTTTAAACCTTTCCCAACTTTCATGCAATTTCTCATTTTTATTTTGTGAGAAGGTAGTTATAGCATGCCTTAAGGCAGTCAGTTTACCAATAGAGAAAAACATTTTCAAGAATTTCTTTTCCATTTGATTCCAAATGGTGATATTTGTCTTAGTATCCAACCAAACTTTAGTTTTATCTTTCAAAGAAAAAGGAAAAAGTCACAATTGAAGAGCATCATCAAAGATATTTTTCAAAAATATAGTGGAACAAATCCCTAAAAACGCATCAACATGCCTGAAAGGATTTTCAGACTTTAGCTCATAAAACGACGGGAACATTTGGATAAGAGAATGTTTAATCTCAAATAGCCCGGTAATAGTGGGCATATGTGTTCTTGTCGGTGAGTCATATGTCACGGGGGTGAAATACTCCTTAAGTTGCTTAGGTAGTGGGGTTTGTTCTTTAGGCATCTTTTTCTTAGATTACTTTTTCTTAGCTCTTATCTTGCGAAGTGAACGTTTAATTTTAGGATTATATTGTTTAAGATCTAGGGATAAAAAACATCTAGATGCATATACCCCCAAACAACCACGAAAAAAGAATGATATCGCCACAATAACAACCACCAAGCAAAACAAGAAGAAAAGAGAGGAGAGAGATAAGAAGGGGAAAAAAATAAATAAAAATAAAATAAAAAATAAAGGAAAATCCAAGGGAAGGGGGAAAAATGAAAAAAAGCAAAATAAAAAATAACTAAAAGGAAAAGAAATAAGGGAAATAAAAGGGAGTGGGCTTGTTAGATTCGACACAATAAATAAAATAATAGAAATAAAGAGTTAGATTAGATTAGGTTAGGTTAGAAGGGATACGGAAAATAGTTAGATTAGAAGGGAATGTGACGAACAAAAATAAAATGGTTTGATTAGGAGGGATTAGGAAATGAAACAATAAAAATAAAAAGGGAAGGGGGCGGAGAGTGAATAAATAAAATTGTTAGATTAGCGGGGAAGAGGGAAAAGTAAAAAATAAAAAGAATAAAAGGAAGAGAAAATTCAAAAACTACTATTTATTCATTGGCAACGGCGCCAAAAACTTGATGTGGATTTTATGTTTAGTTTTAAAATTCTTTTTACTTGCAAGTGCACGAGGTTAATTGTAGACTAGCGAGTATTGGGTTGTCGATCCGCCAAGGAACAATAATGGTTTTAAACTTAGCCTTTCCAATTATAAAGAATAGCTTAATTGAGGAGCTCGATTATCAATATGAATTAACGAAACAAAAGATGAGTGAATGAGTCAAGAAAGTAGAGAGAAATCAAATAAGAGAAAGATTTAGGATTTTAGATTTCACCATTAATGTAAATATTGACTCACTAATTCAAATGGAGGTTTGATTTGTTTCTTGTTCAACCTAGGCTACAAGCATCAGGCCATAGATTAAAAAGATGATTATAATTATCAAATAAGATTATTTATCTAGGGGTCTAGCATGAATCATTCTTTTCAGATATAACTTATCTAATTTCTAGTATAAATTATTCAATTTTAAACTTATAATTTTAAGACCAACTACATAATCATCATACTAGCCTACAAGATCTAATATTCATTTGAGATAGCAAATTAAACTATTGTAATCAACATGATTAACAATAGTGTTAAGATGCATAATTAAGTTAGGATCAAGTACAAACTTAAAATTATGCAGTGACAGAGATAAGAATAACTCCACAAGAAATTAGCAAAACCAATATTATTATCAAGGATTTGTCCTAATCCTAGAACAGTATTCTAGCCGGCCATAGTTAGCAAAAACACCATTGAAATTGGTATACTTCGCTTCCTATGCCCAAACTTCAGTACTCAATTACACAAAATGATAAAATCAAGGGTAACCTCTCAAATATGACTCATAAATAAGATGAGCAGAGAAGAGAAAAATAGCTAATTTCAAGCTTATTTTCTTCTAAACCCCTCAATCCAAATGATTTTGTCTAACAAAATACTCTCTACTCCCTTACCCAAAAAAAAAAAGAAGAAGAAGAAGATGGAAAACAGAAGAATGCTTGGATGCTTGAATGGGTTAATGGATGAATCAATGAGTGCGTGGATGCTTCAACCCATGGCCTCCTTTTATAGTGGAAAATCAACCTCTCTTGATGCCCAAAAATTAAGAAAAATTAATTTCAATTAAAATTTTGGCTGTTATGATGCATAAGAAAAGGCTAATCTTAAACTGAATAATTAATTTATGATTTATAGCGTTTGATTAGGTTAACAATTGGCCATGAGGGAAATAAGCACTTTGGTATGTGAAAGGAGCTAGGTTGACGTATGGGAGAAAGCACAATTGGACCACAGAGAAGCCCAGGCGGAAGAGAAAGGCTAGGGAAAGAGGTGGTTGGGCAGTGGGCCGCAGACCAAGAGAAAAGAAGGAAGAGTGAGGCACCGGGTGACTGGGGCTATAGGACGGGCCCAATCAGGAAGAGAGTGAGAGAGAGTTAGAGAGACGAGAGGCTAAGGCGCGTGTGGCGGTGGGTACTGGGCCAGTGGGCTACAGCCCACCATTTGAGCGAACCTCAGTTCTTTTCCTGTTTTTTTCCCCTTTGTTGCTGGGCCGGGCTTGAACAAGAGTTGCTTGGAGTCCAGTAAAATTGAACGGTTTCTTTTATTTTCACCTGAAAATCATGTAAAATATGCATTATTCTCTCATAAAAACATGCTTCAAAGACTTAAAAGTAAGTAAAAAGAAGGATAAAATTACATATAAAATATGAATTAGCAACTCCCCCATCCCAAAACTTTGCTAGTCCTCGAGCAAAGAATAACAATAATGCATAGATTCATTCAAACCATCAAGAAGAATAAGAATAAGATCGTAACAGAAAATCAAGTGATCCAACTATCAATACCCATTCCAAATCACATATATTAATTCACTACCAACCCACAACTCATTATCAATGATTTCCAACTTCAACTAAGTCAATAGGCCAAGATTCAAACAAATTAAGCACACAATGAAACCATGTAGTAAACTATAAGTACAAAACTTCACCCCACATAACATGCATCACAAGAGCATCTTTAAAATCAAGTGCCTAATGCCAAATCAATTTATTATTCTCTTTTTCTTGATTTTTTTTAAGACTTTGAATTTTTTCAGAAGTTACTTAATTTATTTTACTCATACACTTCCATTGTGAGTAATCAATACTGCACACCTAGTGCCAGTATGATTCAGTCTCACCCTTTCTGCTACTCAAGCGTCAGGGTGATTGCTTGTGTGACTACGCCAATCAGAAGCCTGTGACATTTTAATATGCCTAACATACAATAACAAATCATGAGCGCTTTATTCAGTTATAGAAGAAGTGTGTCCATCACATAACAAGACACATCCAAGCACCAAACCTTATAAATTCCTAGACTCAATGAATGAGTTTTGAATGCATCACTAGGAATAGGTTTAGTCAAGGGAACATAATCACCTTGTTAGTGTATATATACCTAATGGCTGTGCTTTTTCCCTCTACGGTGACAAGATACAGAATCTGCCTCCATAGCTAACATTGTTGTGCAGTCTTTGCTTGATACTGCACCATGACATAGCTCTCCTATCCAGGGTGAAGCCATGACCTGAGATTTGACCAAGACTCATCCAGATCACCATCCTAATTAACATTTTGAGGATCCTCTCAACTTGAGGTCTCCTACTTGATAGCAAAAGACTAAATCAGCTGTGCCACAATGGTAGCGCTCGACTCTCTTGACGGAGCAAGTCCTGGGTTACTTTGACAACAACTTATCAAATCAACCGCAAAGAAAATGTCAAGCTGTGTACATAACATGGCTTACATTTTACTTCCTATGACACTAGCGTAAGGGACATTGTCCACTTCATCATCTGTTTTAGGGCAGCTAACAAGACTCAAGGTTAGACCCTTCTCAATTGGAGTATCTATGGGTCCGGAATATAAATCGAAAATCGTTCGAAGACATTTTGATGCATGCATCCTGGGACGGTTTTGAATTATTTCCACTTCTAAGACATACCTAGTTTCACCCATGTCCTTCATCTCAAAGACATAGGGCAGCCGCTTTTAAGTAGCATCGATCAACTCCAAGTTGGTCCCAGCCAGCAGTATATCATTAGCATACAATGTAAGAAACATAATTTTTTATGTTGACTTTTTGACATGCACATGATGGTCTTCTGAAACCATAGATAAGCTAAACTAAATTATAGCTCCATGTAATCTAAAGTACCAAAATCTAGAAGATTGCTTAAGATCATATATGGATCTCTTAAGATGACACACCTTGTCCTCTTATCCCTTTGATACATAACCAATGGGTTAGTCCATATAAATCTCTTCCTCAAGATTACCATTGAGAAAAGCAGTCTTTACGTTCATTTTGAATGTCTTAAAGTCCAAATGGACAACCAAGGTTAGGAGTAGCAGGGTCTGAACTCATCGATTAAACCATTTGCCCGTATTTTATCTCGAAAGCTCATATGCTTTCGATAGACTTGCGTCGAGTCAGAGGATCAACGAGTTCTAAAACCTTTTTCTTGCCATTGAGTCCCTCTTATTCCGTATGTCATCCATCCACTATTTGTGATTTGATGAATAAATCACCTCTTGATAAGAGGTAGACTCCTCAACTTCCAAGGAAGTGCATAGGAATTCATCCTCTTCAACTTTAAAATATTATTGAGGAATTCTTCCATATCCACTCCTTTGAATCTTGGGACCTTCAATATTAGTCTGCTTAGGTGATAAATCCCTCCCCCTTTCTCTAAAAGGTATGGACCAGGAATCCCTCCCCCTTTCTCTCAGAGGTATGGGATCCTGAGCACGAGGAGAAAATTACTCCCACTTTTCATTGGAGGTGAGATCCTAAACGTATGGACTAACTGCATGTTCAGGAGTGAGAGATTGAGGATAAACCTCATTTTCAAGCTGACTCTCCTTAATATTTGGAGATTGAGAATGAATCTCATTCTCCTAAATAGACAAAACTTCACCATTCCTATTCGAGTCAGGAAGGTGTACTATCCTCGGTGACTTAGTGAGAATTCAAATCCTCCCCTCACCAGGAAACGGTTGAAGGTCTTATTGTAACTCATACAAATTGAGGTCCTTTTTAAATTTCACCAAAAGTTTGGGAACTTATCCTTAAGAAAATCAACACTATGGGAATTCATTTTACGAAGAAGATATTTACGACCTTGATTGGATCGAAAAGTTCTAATATTTCATTCCAATTGAGTGCTACCTCCGCTATAAAGTATATGAACACATCAAGTACCTAATAGTGGTGGGATAATAAGTACACGTACCTACAGCACAAATATATCGCTCTATGATGTGTTTTCACGTTCATGGGCCCACAGATGTCTGGAGTGAATGAACACTAAGATATTCGATGGGCTCGAAGCGTTACTAGAAGACTTTATAGTTGTTATGCTAGCTAACCTTGACTCACACATGGGTACCTTAACCCTAATGAGTCGGCCTTAAAAGACTATATTTAGCTAGTTTGATAACTCCATCTTAACCCTCATGGTCAAGTCGAGCATGCCTAAAATAGAATCGTAAATAAGGCAAAGATGGAAGATGTCTTGTTTCATTCAAAACATTGAAACACCTTTCAATGTGATATGGCCAAACAAATTGTCATTGTAAATAATATCTAAGACATCTAGATGAAAACTAAAGAGAAAACTAATCTCGGAAACAATAAAAAAAAGGGAATATCGCACCCAGGTGAAGAAAAAACACATTCTTTTCAGGGAGATATGTTCGTATTTCAAGGACATCTTTTCCACTATCGTTACCCAAAACGATAGTTTGTGAACCCACCGGGTAGCGATCAAAGATCACAAAATTAGCTTAGTCCTGAACTATGTGTTTGATTGAACCCATGTCTGCATTTCTAGTAACCATAGTACGCAACTAATGCTCGAGAGCTCACAAATTATTTAAGAACATATGTGATAGAATGTACCTTAATCGGCTTGGGACAAACCCGAGCTTAGGATCCCTCTTTCACAGTTATAGGACTTCACATGTGATGATGCGTCTCTTTATTTCCCTTATCCTTTTTCCTTTTTGCAATGACAACCTCAGGTCCGAAACTTTAAGAGGAAATGAATCTGGATGAACCTGATGCTAAGTTAATCCCACGTGTACTTAACAGTGGGATAACTTTCAATTCCCTCACTAGATCATCATAGATGCAATACGACAAAGTATATCATGTTGATCGATCCATTCTTGAACCATTTTTGGTATGATTTTAAGTTTTCTCGATGTTGCTCACTAGCAGCATTATCTTTGCCACTCTACGAGACCTAGAACCTGACAAGTGTTCTAACAATTCAAGCCCATTCAGAAGAAACTGAATCTTCGGACACTTTGTGTCATAGTCAATGCTATCAAGCTTTTCATTAGTAAACAAATTACCAACTATATTTTAATTGCCATATCTAAAAGTGTATATTTTAAAAGATGGACATGAGACATATTTTCAAATAATTAAATTATCAAAAACTCCGTCATTCATGTTGCGTGATCAAAAATTTCGCTAAGCTCATAATCATCGGATACAAACATGAATTAAAAGTTTTAATATTTTAATTATCACATTTTTTCATAAAACAATATTTATGGAGAACATTATGGTTTAACTAATTAACACTTCAAAACTATCACAAAGATATTCAGTTTAATCATGTAAAATAAATTTACATGAAGTTTTATCATTACATAAACGAATTTATATAACTACTAGTATGTCATTTAAGAAACTATCAATGACATATCAACCATAAAATTCAGATTATTATATAAAACATATTTATATAATAAAATGAATCTATATTGTGAAACATATTTGAACAATAACATGTTACAAAAGAAATTCATTAAAGCCCGAGCAACATTATATAAAACATATTTACATAATTATAGATAACATGAAACTTATTCGAATGTCACTCGCAAATTATAAAACACATTCATGATTTTACGAATTTAGATTTCATGAAACAAATTCACATTCATTAACTTAGGTAAAGGAAAAATGCTAAAATAATTAGTAAATTTACTACAGCTCATGTAGTTTGTATATAACATTACTAATTAGTGATTGACATGAAACATATTCAACATAATTTGTAACATGACATATATCCAAATATTAATCGCAATTAATTATATAGAACAAATCTATATAATATTAAAATTTGGATGAGACGAATTCATAGTAAATCTTGCTAATTATATAAAACGTATTCATATAATATTGCAAATCTAAAATTCATGAAACAAATTCATGGAATAATCAAACACCCTATATATCCAAATAATGGTATGAAACTGATTCATATAAAGGTTCATGAATTATTTTTATTAACTACAACAAAGACAGAACAATTAACCGGTTCATAATTGCTTATGTTTTTGCATAAAATTATTAAGTCATGAAACATATTCATGCAACTAAATATTATATAAAACATGTTTATATAATATAAGTTATCAAACATAACCTATGAAACATATACATTCATAGACTGAGGGGGATCTTCATATCACATAGATATTTATTGAATTTGAGTAAGACAAATTTACGTCGTACATACTAAATTTATACATCAAACAAATTCATATAACTTCAATCTAATTGATTATTTACTAGCCGCTCGCCATCAAAATTTCAAGTTGATGTATATATGAAACGAATTTATATACGACATTAAACATATTAATGTTTTTATAACAAATTCATGCATTTTGAATTAAAACTAATTCAAAATCTTAATTCGATGAATGAACTAAATGCATAAGCCACATCAACTTATATATAATTATAATTTAACCAGAAATTATAACATGACTAATCACCATGAAAATTATTTTAAATAAACCGATAAAATCAAAATAGGAAAAATGAATAACAAACCAAAACAAAACCCTTGTGAAACTCGAGCGCCCCCCTTTCTTCGGCCTCTCCCTCATTTTAATTGAGGCCTCTCTCCTTCTAAAATAGTCGTACGGCCCCACTCTCTCTCTCTCTTCAGTTAATCTTTCGAGACTCTCTCTCTCATTGAATTCCTCTCTATCGTGAGCCTTCTCGGTTCCTCACCGAGGAATATGCATCTCAGTTACTGTAACGCCCCCAAATTGACAATGTCTGATTAGTCTAACGTAATTGCCTAATTACCATCGATTTGCAGCGAAAGTCTTGTGAATGGGGATGCTACTGCCGTTCCTTGACGGAACAAGGCTAATTGAAACTCACATGCATTAGAACACCATTTAACGTACTTTTAACCACTAGCATTCCTTGGGACATATGGGTATACCTGTTAACTCAGCGTATGGCTAACATTTACCAGCTAACTAACATATAGTAAACTGTGGTCCTTGCTCATTTCTCGCGTTCCTTCGACTTATCAGAAAGAGGGCTCTGCACTGATTCTTCACCTAAAATAGAAAACATGAAAACATTCGAATAATAAGCCGAAGCCCAGTACGCACATCCCTATGCTGTTAAATAAGTTTTGTATGTAAACGGTTGGGCGCCCGCATTTCAAAACATTTTGGTTTGCAAACAGGGGAGAGAGAGAGTGTGTATATGTAAAACTGATTTGCTGATTATTATCTGAAAGTGAACCCCTTTGTCGATGTACATCTTGAAACGATCATACTTTGGGTGCTCACCCCCAGGCCGATCGAGAAGCATGAGTTGACGCCGCGCGCGGGTATATTGATGGGCATAAACCCCAATGCTTGGTCGCTGGTCAGGGTCACTTGTTCATATGACAAAGCACTGTGAAACTTGGTTCATTGAATGAATCTTGAGTTACTTTGCTTTGCTGAGTAATACGTGAATTTTCGAAGAGCACAGGCAGTGTACGTACCTGGTCTTTTTGAAATTCTCTTCCTTTTATCATGGAGCATGTGTGCTGGTAGCTTGAAACGATCGATGTGACCTCATTCCTGCTTCAAATATTATATGTGTCCCCATTAGTGCAACATTATGATGTTTATTAGATTTCTCCACTTGATAAATTATTTGTAGTTGGCTGTGTGTTTATACCTAACGGGGTTGTTACCCGTGTTTTATGGTAACGATGGAAGTTCATTACTGTCATTATTTCATGGCGCAATGCGCATTAAGGATCCTGTAAACTGTTATTATTGTTTTAAATCTCGATAAGTGTTCAAGTCTTGTATCCGAGCAGTTTGAGCGTTAACTTCAAAATATATCACCATTTACTTAACGCCATATATATAGAATAGTCATTATACCTTCAGAATTCTTATCACATTAGCATTTACTGAGTGCTTTTACTTTAGCTATTTATATTGAACGGAGGACGAAGACAAGGAAAACCCCGAACCTTTATCACACTAAACTATCGGGATAAGTACATTGGGACATTTATAATAGCGATCGAAACATTTTACATGCCTTAGACTTTTGTTCAATGACAACCAAAGACTTATTAGCTTACCCTTCACTCTACACATCGAACTTTGTATCGCTATCACCTCCAACTTATAACATCCTAGTACCCACTTGTATAATTTCCTTCAATGATCCCCTTTTGTAATGCGCGTGGCCTCATAACTCCAACTTTCACACCTAGGTCAATTTTCTTTGCTACTCACTAAAATTCATGAACAACGCATGGCCATTAACTTAATACAACTTACTTGAAGCTTTAATTAGGGTACAATCCTATGACTTTAATCGCTCACCCAACGTTTATCCCATTCTAGGACCCTGCGAATATCGTATCCGTAACATAACCAACCTTGCCATAAGGCTTTCATATTCTTCTTCTCGATTATCCTAAATTTGTTAAATCCACGGCTATGCAAAATAACCCCCAACAAGTTAAGACGAATGTCACTTAATCCTTCACGGTTATAAATCATTACAAAGCCGTGCAAATGACTCCCATGGCCATTCAAATCAAGCTATAATTTCACAACCTATCCAAATTACGTCAAATGCTTTCGAACTCCATGAATTCACAACAGATAGCCAAATAACATGAAACTTATGCCATTTAGTCATCAGGCATTAAAATGCATTTGGAATTCAATGAATTAAATGAACAACTAAGACCCAAATCAATTACAATTCCACTTTGACTCTCTGCCAACTTACCCCATCGACAATCCATTCCAAAGGACCACACTCAATTTCCGAATTTGCAAATAAAATGAATACCAAGGCCGATGACATCATTTAAGTCATGCATTCACTAAGGTGAGCAAGTTCGATAACTTATCGCAAGCACAAACAAATGGGAAGGTAAACATATTTCATTAACCGTGAAATTAGTTCATTTGCTTGCATTGGTTAATTAACTCGAAGTTCATATAGGAATCGAAGCTACGTACATTAACACAAGTTCGATTCTAATTCTTTTTCATACATTAACAAATTCACTTGAATCGGGGCTAAACACGTTAAACTAACTTCGTTTTTAATTCTTTTTCAGGCATTAACTAATTAACTTGAATCGATGCTAAACGCGTTAAACTAACTTCGTTTTTAACTTGAATTGATGCTAAATCTTCACAACCTCTTACCCTTACTTTCGGTCACTCAACCCGGACAACCCAACTTCACCACTTAATTCCAATTTCACTTCCACCCTTTGTCAAATTTACCGAATTGATATTCCACCCCAAATGATCCCACAATTGCCGAAATTCATACATATAGATAGGTACCAATACTAATTACATCGTTCAAGGCATAAATTCAATCTCAAACAACCCAAGAAATCAAACTAACTTCGGTTTCAGGTTTTACCTTCTCACTTGGCGTTTGGGGCTAAACCCGGGAGGAGGCTGGAGGTGTTGGTGACCGAGGGTAGTGGGCTGGCCGGCGACCCTCAGCAGGGCGGTGGACGGCAGAGCGAACGACAACAACCGGCGCCGAGGTGGGGTCGCAGGACCGGGGAGGTTCGAATGGCTAATTGAGGGTGGCCGCGGCGATGGGGCGACTGAGGCCGGCACGGTCGGTGTGGTCGGCAGCAGCCGAACCACCGGTGGCCGGTTGTTCCCCAGCGAGGAACGACACCGAGAGCAGAGGAAGAGAGAGAGAGTGGTGTTGGGGGGTGTCGTGACGTAGAGAGAGACTGAGAGAGAGAGGGTGAGTGTTTGAAGGTTCTGGGCAATTAACGTGTGTTAGATTTTATTTATTTATTTATTTTTTCCTTGTCCTTGTTATGTCGGTTTGAGGTTTGGTTTTTTTTTTTCTTTTTTTTTTTGGTCTTGTTATTATCACTATTTTTATTATGCTTATGATTATTATTAACTGGTTTGAGGTCACGTCGTCGTTTCAACTTGCAATGCACAAACAAAGATATATACATATAGACATGCATATAAAATGCTGATTTGAAATGCGGTGCCCAACCGACTTAATTGGGGATTAACATGATTCAAACTAACGTTAAATGAGTATTAGGTTCGGGCCGTTACAGCCTTCCCCGCTTAAATTAAGTTTCGTCCTCGAAACTTGTACTTGAAAAGGAACGATCTAGAATTCTTTTGAAATTATGAGATGCACAAGTGTTTTGTATATGCTCGAAACTTGCTGGTAAATCCAATAGGTGAACCACATGCTTCTGTCCTTATGTAATATACTCTGCCTTTAAGCTCGAAGGGTTAATGTTTCCTTAAATCCTGGGGTGAAACGGGCAGAATTTCCCCTGAAAACTGGACGTTTCCCACGCTTAGAGCCTTACATTTCAATCCCTGCATTGACAATAAGTACAGAAAGAGGCTAAATCAAGATCAACGGCCACACGCCGGAGATCACCACTCTACGGGCCACACGCCCAGAGTAAATCATCCAACAATGCACAACAGAAGAAAATAATGAAGGGTACAACTCAACGGATCACACATCCGGAGTAATGGGGTTTACATCCCAAAAATAACAATGATTTGGCCCACATGACCATACAAAATAACTTTTAAACCTTAATTATGTCATAATACCTTGTTGACTTTCAAATTATCATACCGAATGTCTCATCCCACTTCTCTGCGTGTACATGTGACTCCTTTTTAAGCGACAGATGATTCAATCGTATCTGGGTTCAACCAATGTGGTACACATGAGATAATGATCATGCAGTTAAAACAAGGTGGTCATCTAAGTGCCATCAACATGACAGGATCGATAGATGATGTTGGATTGGCCGAACAGAGTATAAAATAGGCGCTATACAAGACGGCATAGGGGAAGACTAGGTCTATGTGTTAAGGACTCAAAGTAAGGCTTTTAGTATGCCATGCAATCGAACCATTTCCTTATCATACAATGGTGCTCGTCTCTCTATGCCCAAATAACATGAAGTGGTATAAAATGAGCAGATTCAGTGAATTCGTTTATAATAGCCAAAACAATGTTCTGCTTAAGAGCAGAAATGAATAACCCCATAATAAAATCCACTCAAATTGAATCACTCTTCTAAGTAGGACTTTCTTTAAAGGTCTCAATGTGCCTATGAGGCACTGACATCTGCTGTTTAGCTTTCACCCTTTACACGTCAGACACTTATCTACATATTCTGCAATGTCTCTCTTTATGTTGCACTACTAAAGAATTACTTTAGATCCCTAAGTCTTTTGTTCCTCCTGGTGCCTCGAGCAGCGAGTCTTACGGGTTTCTTCTCAAATTCTTCTTTAGCATCCCGCTAAACCCAACAACTTCTTACTTTTGTGAAAGCATTGGACCTAGGTTACTCAGTAACTGCGTTTATCCTTTGAGAACTCTGGTTCCTTTCTCAAAAACCTCATGTCCCAAGCATATCACTTCAGTTGATCAAAAGTCACTCAACTAGGTTTTCAATTCCTTGAGCTCGGTTGGGACCATCCTATAAGAAGCTGTTAAAATATGCTTTGCACCATGGATTACTTCAATTAAATCACAAATATATGACGCATCTTAGCAACTCACTGGTTCTCATGAGTGAAGTTATAGAATACTCCTTCCTAAGTCTTTCCTCGTAGAAACATACTTCTTGAACTTCCTGACTCATTAAAGCAATCTTAAGGAATGAATTTCCTCAATCTAAGATAGGAAATGATAGGAATAATAGCATTAGCGCAGAGGACACAATGATCAGCAAGGTTTCGTATGCAAATTAAGACCATTTAGGCACTGCTCGGTGTCGAGAGGGGGGTGAAATAGCAAAGACAAGACCTAAGTCGAAATGATTAAGGAAGAAGTTGCTTAATGACGAAGAATATTAAGTGGTTGATGGAATATGCTTGTGATAGGAACGAAATGAAGTTAACTAGTAACGTAAATAATTTGGGAGGGAAAGGCAACAAAAGTAAGGTACTTTCAATCATTGATTATGTAAGAGCCAACACGTTGTGCATAGAATCAAAACCAGGCTAGTAGTAAATTAGCAATTTATGTAGTGATTGGATGTTAAGGAAATGAAAGATTACGTTACCATTGAAGTAACGATTGCCGAAAATAAGCTGCGCAGAGATAGTTAGTGGAAACATGAGAGAAACGCAATCCATTACAATGATAAGGTCTCCTTATAAAAATTAAAGTCACGAGGAAATTCAATGAAAGAAAGGATATGTAATGAAGTATGGATGAGATGGAATATGTAATGGAGTATGGAGGCAGCAACAATGAAGAGGTTTGCAAGCTTAATATGAATGAAAAGGAATGACAAATTGAATTATGTTATCGCATAGCAAAGGGGGTAGTCTTAGTTAATAACCAAAGAGATCAATGAGAAAGTGAAATTATGCTAACAAAGGGGGTTTCATATTAGTTGACAAAAGGTTGATGTGTACTCATTTGGGATCAATACAAGAACTCATGCAGACGAAGTTCAAGAATTTAACATGCTCAAAAGAAACTCCCCTGGGTTTCACTCGATATGCTATTAATACCTATATTACTATCCCACGTCTCCACATTGTGGTACTTGAAGTCGTGTTCTAATAATGGTCTTTTCCTGGTAATCCTTCCATAAAGTCCACGCCATATATATAGATA
>JAKOGI010003544.1:37500-50029 GCA_029747015.1 Carnegiea gigantea | reverse complement strand
TATATTTGGATGTATGTATATATATACACACACACACACACGCGCACATTTATATGTATATCTATATATGCCTACATATATACAAACATACATATATATACATATATATACACATACACGCACGCGCGCGCGCACACACACGCACACATTCACACACACACATATATATATACGTATTTACTTATATATATATATATATATACACACACACGCACACACGCACACACATATATATATATTTATATATATGTATACATGTATATATATGTATAAATATCTATATATATATATATATGTGTGTGCCGTGTATATAATATATTATATATATATATATATATAATATATATATAATAAATATATTATAGATATATATATATAATAGTATATGTATGTACATATATGTAAGGGCCGCACCTTTAGTCTATTAGTACTGACTGTTTTAGTTGCTGAATTTATAAATATGAGTTTGAATTATTTTTCAACAAGGGTAATAAGTCAATTGTGTGCGTTCCTAACGATTAATTTCACTAAAAGAAACGACTATTTGATTAATGTTATTATTGACGTTGCTTATTCATAAATTATTGAATCGATTCTAACCCGAGTTTTTAAAATCATTTTTCATTTTACTTAGTCGATTCTTAAAGTTTAAATTGAATTGGTAGTTGTAGGTCGTTTCAACTCAAGTTTAGTCTAACCGTTAACGAGTAAGGGACCAGAACCTAGCTGAACTGTGTTAATTGAGGACAACAACCACCAAAAAAAAAGAAAAGGGAAATTAGAAAAGGGGGGCGAAATCGGGTGCTTGAGGCCGGAGACCCCTGACACCCCACTCTCTCCCTACTTGCTGGCGCACTCTCTCTCTCTCCCCAAGCTCGCGCACTCTCTCTCTGGGACCACGGCCGCCGTCTGGCGTCACCGCCGGTCGCCACCTGTCGCCGGTGAGAGAGAGGGATGCTTGGTCCCCTCAGCCCGCGATGCTCACCTCAAACCACCACCACCCGTCGCGCTCCACCTCGCACGGCCCGAAACAGCCAGAAAACCACGCGTCTACCGCCTGTAGACCACCACCTACATGCCGGAATCCGGTAACCCACCCCTCACGACTCCTCTATAAACTCGGAGTCAAATTCCGGCCCAAATCAGCCACAATCACCGCTCAGTCGAAGCTAGGGTTTCGGGTTTAGTGAGTAGCTGAGTTGGGGTTCGAGTTCAGGGGGATTAGGACGTGAGTTGCTACTAATTAAGTGGGAAATTAAGCAATTTCAAGTAAGTGTTTCTCCCCTCCTAAGCTATTATAACTTTCAAAAACATTTTTCAGCAGATTGATGTTGCATGTCGGATTAGGGCTAGCTAAAGTCGTTAGAAATGCAAAGAATTGAATGTGAATATGCTGTCGGATGATTTCATGCCAATTTATGTACGAATCGCTGCCTAGAACTAATTTGAAGGACGAATATAAAGCCTTGATTCGTTATATGTTTAAACGATCAATTTAGACTTGAATCGTAACTACAACGTGATTCGAATCGATGAATACTAGTGTGGTTAGTTAATGTCTGAAAAATAACCTCAAATGAATTATGCATGTTCCTGATTGATTTAAGCATGTGTAGTTAGCTCATGTCTAATTAATAGCTTCGAAATGAGATATGAATGCTTAAAATCGATTTAAGTTCATTCAGTTAATACGTACCTGAAAGTTTGGCTCGAAGTAAGCTATGCATGTTTAGAATCAAGTTTAATATATTTGGTTAATGCATGTTTGAAAGGTTGACTCGAATAGTAACATCGACAGGGTAAATGAATGCCTAAAAGCGTATTATGTCTAAATGACCTAAAAGGATTCGAATGGTGACATTGGTATGATCAACGAAGGCTTACAATCGTATTATGATTTAAGTACATTCACTTAATACGTACCTGAAACTTTGGTTCGAAGTAAGCTATGCATGTTTAGAATCAAGTTTAATATATTTGGTTAATGCATGTTTAAAAGGTCGACTCGAATAGTAACATTGATAGGGTAAATGAATGCCTGAAAGCGTATTATGTCTAAATGACCTACAAGGATTCGAATGGTAACATTGATATGATCAACGAAGGCTTAGAATCGTATTATGCCTAAATGACCCAATTTGCCTAAATGGTGAATCGTTTTATGACTAAATAGAGATTCGATTCATGTTAAGCATAAAAGGTATAAATAAGCATGCTTAGTAGAATGCTTGAATCGTATCATGTCCAAATAACCATAATAGCCTAAATAGTGAATCGTTTCATGCTTAGTTAGTTTAACCTAACATATTAGACGTCCGTTTCAAGTCAAATTCATATGAATGTTTATATGTATACATATATACGTGTATGGTTTTAACCGTTGGTTGCAGCGCTCTGCTAATTGTTAGATGTTTAATCGGTAAGTCCAGTATTGGTAAGTTGCGAAAGTTATGTATTGCTGTTCAGTATATCATAATGACTAGGATGCTAGATTGTAAAATTAAAACCGAGATGGTAGTTGGATGGTTTGAGGAAGAACTATGAGTGGTTCGAGATCCTTGTGGTACGGTGCTTGTGAGGAGGGAGTCTGTGTTGTGAATTAACTGCAATCATGTGTATTGCGAGGCCATGTGTGGCTTATTGTGTTGTTGAAATGATTATGAAGTGTTTGAACGTGAGACTTGTAAATCCCTTTCCCTTTTATATGTCTAAGATGCATTATGTGTGAAACTGTGATGATTTGACAATGAACGTCTCTCGTGTTTTCAAACTAATAATAGCCATGATTAATAGCAAGCAATGGCCTATTTTAGCTATACAAGCAGTATTTGGAAGTGAACCTGCTTGAACGGGGAAATACCTAAAACATTTTAGAAAGGTGTGCATTATATGATGAATGATTTTACCAAAAGAAACAATAAAGTTACCAGCCATTATGGCCGATACGCTTTAAATTGACTAAGATAATGTCCTTCGGACAATATGATATGAATGATGTTGCCTAGGGAATAAGTCTTGGTACTAGGAGACTCTAGAAGATCCTGACGAGGGTAATGTAATGGTCCGATATGTTATGTAGCCGTCCCGGGAGTAAAAGCTTGAGCGTGAGTGTTAGGTCCCACTATGGGGTTGAGAATAGATCTCACCCAATCAGCACCCTGTAATGATCTTATGCCAGTTGTATTTTCCTAATAAGTAAAGAAAAGCAATTGGTGCTTTGCCATTCTATATGTTTTGAATGAAAGAAAGTTTTTATGGGCCCTAAGTGGCCATATGGAATGAAGTATGAAAAGTTTTATAAGGGTCGTTATACGACCATTACGAAATGAAATCTCTTTTAGAAGAACAAGAGTCTCAAGAGGATGAGAAAATGTTTTGAATGAAAGAAAGAAAGTTTTTAATGAATGCTTAATGAAATGATTCTCAAGCATGTTTGAATGTGGATTCTAATATCATGTGCCCTCACCCTTTTTCTACTTTAAGTCTATTTGATTAAACATGCATGCGTTGAATAAGGAAGTTTCTAAGGCGTTAAAGGATCCATGAATGAATGAATGAATGGTTGTCATGTGAATAGCCTAGCGTGTGAAAGATCTATGAATGAGAACATCTCTCTTGAATGACTGAATGAATGAAGGTTTGACATGTGAGTAGTCCATGAATGTGTCATATAGCTTCATATAATGTTTGGTAATACAGAAATGCTTGATATGTGGTTAATACGAGTAGTATTGCTTGCAACGGTTTTGTTTTAGGGAATGGAGGAACACTCACTGAGCATATGGTGGCTCATTCCATTTCCTTTCCCCTTTTTCTAGGTTTTCTTTATGATAGGAAGAAGTTGAGTCAGCTATGTTCAGATGGAATCTATTCTTGCCTGCAAGGTGTCGTGAGGATCCTACGTCTTAATAAAGTCATGTAATATATTCTTAGTTTGTAAATGTATGTAGGCCAAGCATTCTAGTTCATGTAATGCATATGGTATAAGGGTCGCTCTGTATGGCCGTATGAGCCAACCATCTAAATAGTTATATGTCTTCTTGGTTAAAGTTAGTTATATTTTAGGATGTAAACCCCAATACTCCGGTTGTGTGAACCGTTGAGTTGTATCTTTCATTTATTCTTTATTAATGAATTATGCTGTTTGGTGTACTCCAAGCGGGTGGCTCGTTGAGTTATGAACTCCAGCGTGTGGCTGTTGAGTTTCTTTTAATGTTTTACGCTTTCGTTGATTACAGGGACTTATTGTAAGGCTTTTAGCCTGGAAACGGTCAGTTTTTAGGGGAAACTTTGTCCGTTTCACCCCAGAAATTTATGTAAGAAGTTAAGAAAACGTAACGCTTCCTGACCCTAGAAGTTGGGGGTGTTACATTGATGGTATCAGAGCAAAGGTTCTGCGACCATAGGCCGCGACCTGAATCTTGCATTTCATATAGTCATCTAGGAACACTGTATGGTTATGTGACATATGCCTGCCTTGTGTGCAAATGTGAGTTTTATGTGAATGTTCGCGCATTTCACTAGTTAGATGCGACTTGAGTAAGTTGAATGGTTGGATAAGAGAACCATTTGTTAAGGTATAGGCCGAGTGGTTCGTATTGTCGTGCATGAGATAAGTGTTAGCTCAATCGAAAGTTGTTTAGTTTATACACTTTGGTGATTTTAATTCAATGTTTAAAGAACATATGATTTGAATCGAATGATTAGAAAGCCTTAATTCTACGCTTATCTTTGCCCCTAAAGTACGATTTGCTCCTCGGGCCCCATAATGGAGTGAGCAGACGTATTCAAAGGTTGGTACAGAAAGAGCTAGAAGCAATTAAACTATTTCCTTTTGAAAGTCTAAAGACTTTGAAAGTTAAAGTCTTCCTGATTAGTGAGCTAGGGTTTTGCTTTCGCATTAAAGATCTTTTTAATTGTTTGGTTGAGTTTTATTGTTGCAACCGAAGACTCGCATTTGCTTTGCAATAATGCTTGGATTCAGCCATACGAGCGTAACTTTCTGTGTGTAATCAAATGATTTTTGAGTGTCCACATGCCAAGGTGTATGCATTGCCGAATGTGTTAACGATGATTTGTTTACAAGTGATTAGAGGTAGCTTTCTATGACTGAGGATCTCACTAGGTGATACCCCCCATATGTGAATTTTGAGTTGTTTAAAGAAATTAAATGAGATTTCGATATGCTTGGATAGAAATTAAGCAATAGTAGTGCATTTCTCTTGACTATTGCATAAAAATTATCCTCACCGTCTAGTGCAATGCTTGTTGTCACCTATACAATGTTCTTGATATCCTATGTGAAATTGATAGTGTCATTAATATATCAAACCCCAATACACCCAGAAAGAACAAGGTAGAGAGAGCCTGACACGCACTTTGAAATTGTATGCCTCTTACTAAGGTGAATGTGGTTGATACAGCAGTTGTGACATTATGTGTAATACTAAGCTCGAAAGGGCTTATATAATTACTTAGACTTGTTTTAGAGCAATCCTTGATAAGTTATGTTATTGAAGAGCTAAGTAATTAGATTTCCTACTGTTAGTACATCCTTCAGTGTGATTATGCATACGATTGAGATAGATGGACTGCTTGAGTTGATTGACAGGATGGGGTAAGGGAATTGCCTAATTGTTATATGAACTAAAGTGCCCCTATTTTTATGTTTTGTTAAAGTCGTTATTTATTCATCTACTTAGCTAGAAATCTTGTGACCATAGGAGTTGCATTCGCACTTACTTGCCTTGCGCGTTCTATGCCTAATCATATCACATGCTAGCATACCCATGATCATACTTGGATGCGTGACTCCAAGGTTTATGAATGATTGTACGTAAAATGTTTGATGGCTTGGTTGATCAGTATGACATGGGATGACATGATTGAGAGTGCCACATGTAAATTGGTAATCTTCATGGCGAACCTTAGCATTGCATTTTTGTTAGTTGTTATGAATACTACCATTGGCGTTATAGAGTCCTCCCATTTGCATATTACCATGTTACAATTATAAGTGCTAGTACTTCACAAACTTAGAGACCTATACTTGTGTGAACGTGTGAATATGGGATTGTCTAGGTACCTTATGAGACTCAATTATGTTCTTGGTATACTTTTGGTCGTATCGAAATCCTTACTGCATCACTTGATCATTGAAGTGTGGAGTATGGTTGTAAATAGGGATAATTGAAATATATCATCCAATTTAAAAGAGCTATGTCGTGATATACACTTGTGATCCTTTAATAAGGTTGTAAACGGGTAGAGTTACGGGCATAAGCATGTCATCTTACTTGCATATTCTCATGATATAGGGATGTTTGTTTCGTATGTGACGCTAAGTGATACTGTGTGATGTATCCATTACCATGCTACAAAATAAAAACTCCCTGGTTAAGTAACTTAGTGTTGAAATGCTTTGATTTTGTATGCTGGTGAATGATCTTGACTTAGTTAACCATCTTAGGACGACCTTGATTTGTTTCGTTAAAAGTCTCCACATAGGGAAAGCTTTTAGATGCTAACTTGTATCAATGCGTAAATGTAGATTTGTTTGAAACCACATGGTTCTCTAGACTTGTTGCTCAGATACAGGATTTAAAGTCTGTGTTTCTTTTTAAAATAAGCTTAATATGTTTTTCTACGCCAACTTATTTGCTCCTCTTCAATGCGATTCGCCCTCGGTGCCTAAATAGAGTGAGTAGACGCTTGAAGAGGATTGGCGAGGAGGAGACTGGATACCATAAGCCATTTTCTTTCGATTTAAAGAAGTAGTGTCTGCAAAATGAAACCTTTTGAAAGCCTACCGCTTAAATCCTAGTTGTGTGCATGCGTTCTAGGAAAGACTAAGCTTCGATTTAGAATTTCGAGGATGAAATTCTTTTAAGGGGGGAAGAGTGTAAGGGCCGCACCTTCAGACTATTACTACTAACTGTTTTAGTTGCTGAATTTACAAATATGAGTTTAAATTATTTTTCAATAAGGTAATAAGTCAATTGTGTGTGTTCCTGACGATTAATTTCACTAAAAGAAACGACTATTTGATTAATGTTATTATTGACGTTACTTATTTATAAATTATTGAATCGATGCTAACTCGAGTTTTTAAAATCATTTTTCATTTTACTTAGTCGATTCCCAAAGTTTAAATTGAATTGGTAGTTATAGGTCGTTTCAACTCGAGTTTAGTCTAACCGTTAATGAGTATGGGACCAGAACCTAGCTGAACTATGTTAATTGAGGACAACAACAAAAAAAAAAAGAAAAGAAATGGGAAATTAGAAAGGGGGGCGAAATCGGGTGCCTAAGGCCCGAGACCCCCGAGACCCCTCTCTCTCTCTACTCGCTTGCCCACTCTCTCTCCCTCCCCCCAAGCTCGGTCACTCTCTCTCTCTGGGACCACAGTCACCGTCTGTCATCACCGCCGACCGCCACCTGTCGCCGACGAGAGAGAGGGACGCCTGGTCCCCTCAGCCCACGATAATCACTGCAAACCACCACCACCCGTCGCCCTCCACTTCGTACGGCCCAAAACAGCCAGAAAACCACGCGTCTACCGCCCGTAAACCACCACCCACGTGCCGGAATCCGGCAACCCACACCCCTCACGACCTCCTCTATAAATTGGAAGTCAAATTTCGGCCCAAAATCAGCCCCAATCGCCCCTCAGTCGAAGGTAGGGTTTCGGGTTTAGTGAGTAGCTGAGTTAGGGTTCGAGTTCAGGGGGATTAGGGCGTGAGTTGCTATCAATTAAGTGGGAAATTAAGCAATTTCAAATAAGTGTTTCTCCCCTCCTACGCTATTATTGCTTTTAAAAACATTTTTCAGTAGATTGATGTTGCATGTCAGATTAGGGCTAGCTAAAGTTGTTAGAAATGTGAAGAATTAAATGTGAATATGCTGTCTGATGATTTCATGCCAATTTATGTACGAATCGCTGCCTAGAACTAATTTGAAGGATGAATATAAAGACTTGAATCGTTATATGTTTAAACGATCAATTTAGACTTGAATCGTAACTACAACGTGATTCGAATCGATGAATATTAGTGTAGTTAGTTAATGTCTGAAAAATAACCTCAAATGAATTACGCATGTTCCTGATTGATTTAAGCATGTGTAGTTAGCTCATGTCTAATTAATAGCTTCGAAATGAGATATGAATGCCTAAAATCGATTTAAGTACATTCAGTTAATACGTACCTGAAAGTTTGGTTCGAAGTAAGCTATGCATGTTTAGAATCAAGTTTAATATATTTAATTAATGCATGTTTGAAAGGTCGACTCAAATAGTAACATCAACAGAGTAAATGAATGCCTGAAAGCGTATTATGTCTAAATGACCTAAAAGGATTTGAATGGTAACATTGATATGATCAACGAAGGCTTAGAATCGTATTATGATTTAAGTACATTCAGTTAATACGTACCTGAAAGTTTGGTTCGAAGTAAGCTATGCATGTTTAGAATCAAGTTTAATATATTTGGTTAATGCATGTTTGAAAGGTCAACTCGAACAGTAACATCGATAGGGTAAACGAGTGCCTAAAAGTGTATTATGTCTAAATGACCTACAAGGATTCGAATGGTAACATTGATATGACCGACGAAGGCTTAGAATCGTATTATGATTTAAGTACATTCAGTTAATACGTACCTGAAAGTTTGGTTCGAAGTAAGCTATGCATGTTTAGAATCGAGTTTAATATATTTGGTTAATGCATGTTTAAAAGGTCGACTTGAATAGTAATATCGATAGGGTAAATGAATGCCTAAAAGCGTATTATGTCTAAATGACCTACAAGGACTCGAATGGTAACATTGATATGATCAACGAAGGCTTAGAATCGTATTATGCCTAAATGACCCTATTAGCCTAAATGGTGAATCGTTTTATGCCTAAATAGAGATTCGATTCATGTTAAGTTTAAAAGGTATAAATAAGCATGCTTAGTACAATGCTTGAATCGTATAATGTCTAAATGACCACAATAGCCTAAATAGTGAATCCTTTCATGCTTAGTTAGTTTAACCTAACATATTAGACGTCCTTTTCAAGTCAAATTCGTGTGAATGTTTATATGCATACATATATATGTGTATGGTTTTAACTGTTGGTTGCCGCGCTCTGCTAATTGTTAAATGTTTAATCGGTAAGTCCAGTATTGGTAAGTTGCGAAAGTTATGTATCGCTGTTCAGTATATCATAATGACTAGGATGCTGGATTGTGAAATTGAAACCGAGATGGCAGTTGGATGGTTTGAGGAAGAACTATGAGTGGTTCGAGGTCCTTGTGGTACGGTGCTTGTGAGGAGGGAGCCGGGTTGTGAATTAACCGCAATCGTGTGGATTGCGGGGCCATGTGTGGCTCATTATCTTGTTGAAATGATTATGAAGTGTTTGAATGTGAGACATGTAAATCCCTTTCCCTTTTATATATGTCTAAGATGCATTATATGTGAAAGTGTGGTGATTTGACAATGAACGTCTCTTGTGTTTTCAAACTAATAATAGCCATAATTAATAGCAAGCAGTGGCGTATTTTAGCTATACAAACAGGGAGTGAACCTACTTGAATGGGGGAATCCCTAAAACATTTTAGAAAGGTGTGAGTTATATGACGAATGATTTTACCAAAAGAAATAATAAAGTTACCAGCCGTTATAGCCGATATGCTTTAAATTGGCTAAGATAATGTGCTTCGGGCAATATGATGTGAATGATGTTGCCTAGGGAATAAGTCTTGGTACTAGGAGACCCTAGAAGGCCCTGACGAGGGTAATGTAATGGTCCGATATGTTAGGTAGCCGTCCCAGGAGTAAGAGCTTGAGCATGAGCGTTAGGTCTTACTATGGGGTTGAGAATAGATCTCACCCAATCAACACCCTATAATGATCTTATGCCAGATGTATTTTCCTAATAAGCAAAGAAAAGCAGTTGGCGCTTGGCCATTTTATATGTTTTGAATGAAAGAAAGTTTTTATGGGCCCTAAGTGGCCATATAGAATGAAGTATGAAAAGTTTTATAAGGGTCGTTGCACGACCATTACGAAATGAAATCTCTTTTAGAAGGACAAGAGTCTCAAGAGGATAAGAAAATGTTTTCAATGAAAGAAAGAAAGTTTTCAATGAATGCTTAATGAAATGATTCTCAAGCATGTTTGAATGTGGATTCTAATATCGTGTGCCCTCACACTTTTTCTACTTTAAGTCTGTTTGATTAAACATGCATGTGTTAAATAAGGAAGTTTATAAGGCGTTAAAGGATCCATGAATGAATGAATGAATGTTTATCATGTGAATAGCCTAGCATTTAAAAGATCTATGAATGAGAACATCTCTCCTGAATGACTGAGCTTTTAAACCCAAATGAAACCCAAAGCAAAAAACAAGCATAAATATATCAAAAGGGGGGCCGAGCCCCTTCTCGTTCTCAGCCAAAAACACAAAATGGGGTGATCTTCTTCAAGCTCCTCACGACCCTCCCCCCAGCAACCACCATATGAATAGAGAGAGGGAGAGGGCGGGAGAGGGATGGAGAGTAGGCCGGCGGCAAGCGTGATGGCGACCGGCGGGTTCGCGGCATCGACAATAGTAGGATCGGACCAAGGGTCACGCGCGATGAGGGTCTGAAGGTTAGGGTTTTGAAAACCCCAGCACCACGCCACCGTGGCCCCTGAAACCGACCACTAGAGAGGGCAAAAGCGAGAAAGGGAGAGAGCACCGGTGACCAAGCGGTGGTCAGGCGTGTCTCCAGCGACGAGGGAGGTCTGAAAAGGGGCTAGAAACGGGCTATTGAGGCGAGTTCGAAGATGGTGTTGGGCAGCGAATTAGGAGGCTTGAAATTCAGCTTCAAATGTCCCCAATTAGCCCAGAAATCGGGTCCTCTAGCTTCGAGTCTAGGTGGGTGTTTCTCGCCTCCTAAGTATTAGTAGTTTCGAAATTGTTTTGACCTTTAAGTTGCGATGCATGTTAAGTTTAGTTAGTTTATGCCTGAGAATGACTTCGAATCATTGAATGTTAGTTTAGTTGATTAATAATCGAAAGTGGCTTTGAATCAATATATGTTACTTTAGTTAGTTCACGCTTGAAAAATAGCTTCAAAAGGAATTATGCATGTTTAGATTCGATTCAAGTGAATTCAGTCAATACATGCCTGAAAGTTTAGTTCGAAAATGAGTTATGCATGATTAGATTCGATTCAAGTGAATTCGGTTAATACATGCCTGAAAATTTGACTCGAATGGTAACTTCGATATAATAAACAAAAGCCTGGAATCATATTATGTTTAAATGACTTAATTAGGTTTGAAGAGTAACTTCGATATCATAAATGAATGCCTTGAATCGTCTTATGCTTAAATGGCTTAATTAGGTTCAAGTAGTAACTTCGATATAATAAACAGATGCCTCGAATTGTATTATGCTTAAATGGCTCAATTAGGTTCGAATAGTAACTTCGATGTAATAAATGAATGCTTTGAATCGTATTACGCTTAAATGGCTCAATTAGGTTCGAATAGTAACTTCGATGTAATAAACAAATGCCTTGAATCGTATTATGTTTAAGTGACTTATTTAGATTCGAATAATGACTTCGATGTCATAAACGAATGTCTAGAATCGTATAATGCTTAAATGGCTTAATTAGGCTTGAAATGTAACTTCGCAACAATGAATGAGCACCTCGAATTAATACTTGTCTATTTAGTTGACTTATGCTTGTGAAATAGTTTTGGAAACAACATTCGAATGACGAAATGAGCATGTTTACCCCTTAACTGCAATACCTGAATGTGATCGTGTTTCATGCTTAGTTAGTTTAACTCAGCTTACTAAGTGTTCGTTTCAAAGCTAAGGTCATATGAATGTATATATGTGTGTGTGTGTGTGTGTGTGTGTGTGTATATATATGTATGGCTATAACCGTTGGTTGCAACACACTGCTAATTGTTATTTGTTTATTTGGTAAGTTAAGCATTGGTAAGTTACGTAAGTTTACATATCATTTTTCAGTATATCATGATGATTAGAATACTAAATTGTGAAATTGAAATCGAGATGGTAGTTGGACGGTTTGAGGTAGAACTATGAGTGGTTCGAGGACCTATGGTCGGTTGCTAATGGAAGAGGGACTCTGGGTTGTGATTACCACAATCGTGTAGACTGCGAGGCCGTGTGTGGCTCATTGTGTTGAAATGATTATGAAGTGCTCCCTTTTATGTTATTAAGATGCATTATGCATGTGAAGGTATTGTTTTGAAAAAGAATGTTTCTTGTGTTTCAAAACAAGACTATTAGCAATCAATGGTCCATTTTAGCTATACGAACTTCGTTTTGGGTGTGAACTCGCTTGAACAGGGGAATTCCTAAACAGTTTGATTGAAAAGAAAGTGCGATGTATGAAAAAGGATTTCGCTGTGAGAGGCCGCAAAATTATTATCTGTTATAGCCCATACGCTTTCAATTAGCTAAGATAATATGCTTCGGACAATATGTTATGAATGATGTTAGCCTAGGGGATAA
>JAKOGI010003544.1:20000-32500 GCA_029747015.1 Carnegiea gigantea | reverse complement strand
ACCAGTTTATTCATAAACAGATCCCTATTTTGGGTCTATTTTCCAGTCCTAAATCACCTAGTTTCATCTTTTCTTCATGTAACCACCCACTAAAATCACTCTTTAATTCATCCAAAACCACAACAATATTACCATAATCATTTATAATGATAAGGATTGCAAAATCAAATACAAAATAATCCAAATCCATCACTTCAAACTTAAACTAGCATGATTAAGAAGTAACCCTAACCCTAGCATAGTCCAATTTCAACTCCACCATGATCCATCGCCAAGATAACTCTTACTTCAATCAAAACAACATGATTCATCATTAAAACAACCAAAACAAGAAGCAAAAATGATAAATCCAAAGAACAAGATTAAAGCTACTTACTTTGAACTTGAAAAAAAGTGGTGATGGAGATGATGTTTGGTGATTTTAAGGGTGGAAGATGGTAGCCAATGGAAGGAGGTTGTTGGGGGTTGCAATCCTCACTGGAGGCTAGCCAAAAAGTGGCCGGAAAACACCACAATAGGGGCTAGGGGGCCTGTTGGCCTTGGGTAGAGAGAAGGAGGAGAGAAGAAGAGAGAGAAAGTGACTTGAAAATTTGCTTGGTGGAAAATGAAGTAAAAAAACTTGGTTGATATTTAAAGTACTAAAAGCTACTTTTTACTAAGTATAAATTAGGCCTAATTAAGGGTAATTAGCTAAACAAATGTACCGAAGTCTCATTGGGTTGAAATAGGCCTTAAACGGGCTAGGGTTCGGAAAAGAGTTAAAACCGGGTGCGTTTGGAAATTTTTTTTTTGGTTTATTTTTTTTTCTGAAGCGCGAGATTAAAATGCTTGTGGTGTCATGAAAAATAATTTAATCACTTAAATCATAATTATCGAGACCTACTAATAATTTTCTTAAAAATTTTCGGTAAATGAAACTCGAATTGCAAAGTGGAACTCCAAATGAATTCTCCCAACTGGGATGATTAAATGAGATAAATAAATATGGAAAATTAATAACATGACTTAATTAAATAAATACACATGATTTAGGATCGCGCTATTACAGCCTTCCCGCCCTTAAAGAGTTTCGTCCTCGAAACTTATGAACTTTGTTAACACATGCAAGGTTATCTCAACTAGATATTGGTACTCGGCTTTCACTTCTTCGTCAGATTCTCGAGTAGCTTCTGAAGAGGTATACTTTGTCCAAAGTAATTGGGTTAGAGATATCTGCTTGATGCTTAACTGCTGAACCCTGGGATTTAATATTTGGACTGGGTGCTCTTGAAGCACAAGGCCCGCAATGACCGCGACGGGTTTGCTTATGACAACGTGATTAGGATATGAAATGTACTGCTTGAGTTGTGAGGCAAGAAACACGTCATGCACGTGTTTGAGCTATATGGGCAGACCTGGTAGATAAGCTATGCAATTCGGCCTTTCAATAAACTGATATGGTCTAAAAGATCTTGACTGCAATTTAGTTTACAGTTTAACCTCCTTACACCCTTAATTGATAAAACTTTTTGAAGAACCTTGCTATATACATGAAAGTCCAGGAATCTCCTTCTTTTATCAACATAGCGTTTTTGTTGCTTTCAATAGAATATTTTCAGGAATCTTCTGACATGTGTCACCTTATTAAACGCTGGAGAAGATCTTCATGACCCACAAGATGATTTGTTGTCAATGTCTGCCGTCATTTTGTCCTGATGTTTAATGAAGGATTCTCTGCTAGTGTTATCACAACGTTGACCACTGGGAGTTCCATACTTTCTGCAAATGCAAATGTTGGTCGTAGGTTGTGAAGCACTACAGGCTCCAACTTAGAAGAGTTGATCCATTAATATTTTTAGATGCTTGCCCATCTGTTTCAGGATGATAAGAACTGTAAAAGTTCAATCTAGTTCTAAAGGCTCTTTGAAGTGCTTGCCATAATGGGCTTAAATCTCTGATCTCAGTCATACACTATCTTTGAGGGAATCCCATGACAAAGTCCATTGAAATTGAATCCCTTTCTCAAGATTTTGCTTTATTCTTTAGAGCTCAGGATCACTATCCTGATTCACTCTAATTTTCTCCATCAGGGAGGGCTGTAAGGTAAGCGCCGGTAATTGAACATTCATCTTCCTGTTCAGCACTAACTGAATGTCCAAGGCCTCAAGCTCTCTCAAGAGATTCAGTTGCATAATGACTACAGCGTTTAAGGTATATTGTACCTTCCTATTTAGGGCATCTGCCATAACATTTTCCTTTCTTGGTTGACATTGGATCGACCACAACTGATGGAGCTTCTTCTGCATAAAGATGTAGTTGAAGCTTTGATAATTAGTATTGATTCTTGCATGGCATCCCATATAAGTAATATCTCTAAATTTTCAATGCAAAAACTAGAGAAATGGGTAGGTTAATTCTTCTCATAAGACTTGAGCTGTTAGAAGGCATAAGCCACCACTTTATCTTCTTGCTAACTTTGTAGCTTGCTTCGACAAATTGGTCAGGGAAGACAATGTTTGTCAAATCCTTCCTAAACTCGATAAGTCTATGGTAAACTCAAACAGTTTCTAGGCTTAGTGCATTGGTGGGTGTTGGGCACTTTATAACCGCTTTCAGCTTGTGCAAATCAATCTTAATCTCTTCATTTGAAGCCATATGCTCCATAAATACCATTGCTTCTAATCAGTACTCATGCTTTTTGTAGTTGTTATGTAATTGATGTCCCTTCGAGGTCTGCAATACTGTCTTAAATAAACAATATGCTTATCTCTATCCTTGGAGTAATTCATGATGTCTTTTTATAAACGCCACCACAAACTTGTCTAAATAGGGTATGAAACTCTATTCATAAGATCCATAAAGGCCGCAGGGCCATTGATTAAGCCAAAAGGCATCACAATGAATTCATAGTGACCCAAACGTGGTCCTCAGTGTGGTTTTGGGAATGTCTTCAGGTATAATCCTAAGTTGATGGTACCTTAACCTCAAATTAATCTTAAATCAGACTCCTACTCTCTGCAGTTGATCAAATAAGTTATCTACTTAGGGCGATCGGTATGTGTTTTTGATGGTGATCTTGTTTAGCTCTCTGTAATCAATCCATAACCTCCAGGTTTCATTCTTCTTCTTTACAAATAGAATTGGGGCACCCCATGGTGACACGCGTGGTATGATAAATCCTTTCTGTAATGATTTCTTTAACTGAATCTTCAGTTCTTTAAGCTCAATTGGGGCTATACGATACGAGGTTTTGGAGATAGGTTGAGCATCAAGGATTAATTCAATCTCAATATCAATTTCTCTTTGTGGAGCAGTCCCGGTAACTTTTCAAGAAAACATCTCTAAATTCACAAGCTATAGGGATATCTTCTGCTTTTTCTTCCTTCGGTTGAATGTTACTAGCATAATATCAATACATAATATATCCTTGACATAAGAGCTCATTAGTTTTCATAAAAGAATTTAGAAGACAAGGTTTTTCCTCTCTTTGACCATAAAACATTATTCTCTCCCTTGTTCATCTCTTAAAATAACCTCAGGGTCATAACCTATCTTGACCTCAGAAGTACACAACCAGATCATTTCCAAAATGATATCAAAGTCTGACGAGTCAAATTGAATCAGAATTTCAGGGGAAACTATCTCACTAATAGTAATTAAAACAAATTTATGAGATGTAGAACACTTAACTCTAAAGTCGTTGGACAACTTGATTCCATAATTGGTTTTTGCCGTCTTATTCTTAAGGTTCACTTGCATGGTAGCTCATGTGAATATAAATGAATGAGTGGCAATTGAATCAATCAATGCACAAAATGGTTTCAAAATTAAAGGAGAGTTCTAGTAACTACCGCACCAGAGGTGGCAGTATCCGTCTTACTCAACACCTACGACCTTCGTATAGTTGCAGGCCTTGGAGGTAGGAGCCCTTGTCTACAGCCTTCAGTCTTCGGGAGCAGGCAGCGATGAGGTGTTCTGGGCTACCACACCACGTGCATTTGTTAGTTCTCGCTTGGCAATCCAGAGCAGTGTAATTAGTTCTTTCACAAATCAGCTCCAAATGAAGTGATGCCCTAAGAGCCTATTTGTAAAAGTGTTCCACCAAAATTTGGAACCTCTACTACAGTGAAGATTTTCTCCATTCCTCGAATCGATTCTTCAGGTTCCACTGGGTCATACTTTCCACTCTAGAGTCCTTTAGTATGAATCAGCTGAAGATATTTTTCCAAGGGGCAGTAACTGATCAAAATTTCTCACTGACGGAGTCCAAATGCATGATAAAGATTTTAATTGTCCAACTTAAGCTTTATAAAAGTGATCTTCAATAGGAAACTGAGGTTGAATCAGCCAAAAAGGGTAGACACATCGCGTTTCCCTTAGCAATGGATTCCACAAGTTAGACAACAATCAACCCCTATACAAAGTGTAGTTAAGATCTACCTTCTGTTCAGGCATGATACAAAATTATCATCTATTGACATAGGTGGATCCCAATCATAAACCAGCTACTAGCAGCAATTGCGCTCTTAAAAATAGAAAAAGGTGACCAGAACTGATGAAGATGTAACATGAGAATGAATGATAATGCAACTTGATGGGGAGATGCCATGAAGACAAAACGATGAAGCCCTTGGTCAAAGTGAGGAGTATCCAACAGTTGATAATCCAATAAGGGCAATGGTAGATGGTATGTTACCAGAAGGTGCAATGAAATATTTTCTAGAGTAATGTCTACTTCACAAATGGAGGCGGAATTAATGGACTGCTTGCAAGAGTTTGGGTAATTTAAGCAAGTCTTGAATTGCAATGGATTGAAGCAAAATGTGTCTCTAATGTGTCCTTGGTTTCTCTTGTATGGAATGATCGATAGTTAATGGTTTCAAAACTTATGTACCATAGAACAAGCCTCTCTAAAATCCTATAATTAAGGGGATATTACATCAAGAACCCCCATATAGATCACTTAGATGAAATTCGTGAGTTACAGAAGAAAATATCTACAATCAATGAAGCACATTAAAGTAATTGCCACTTGGATCTAAGAAATGCACAAAATGACACCTATAATATGAGGAAATATAAGCTCAAAGTTATATGTATCGACTGACTTGAACAGTCTGTACCATCAGACTTCTAGGATGAATTTCATTAACTACTGGTCTCCAAATGCACTGCAATATGGGTCATTGGAAAGCTTACTTTTTGTACTTTGACATAGAATAACTAAAACATCTCTATCTAATGGAATGCATAGGCTGCAACTAAACTAAACTTAGACCTTATGCATTAGGATTCTGCGTAATTTACAGACTTTGACTTGTCTAACAGTTTTGAAGAACCAAATGACCTCTAATCCACTTGAAACTTGTTTCATATGAATGACATCTCTAAAACTTAAAGTCAGGATAGAAAATCCTTGTGTAAATCATAGTGACCATGGACAAAAGTTACCTCAAAGTCGGTCCTTATACAATGATCAAAACTATCAAGTTGAGTAAACTTGCATATTCTACCCATACTTGGTTTTCCCTATGCATTTGACCTCAAAATGAGTCATAGGACACATCTGTAACAACCCCTAACCCTAGGGCTATGAGTGTTAGTGATTCTGAAATTTCTGCGGTGAAACGGACAGAGTTTCGCCTGTAAATTGGCCATTTTCCAGGCTTAAAGCCTTACATCACATCCCCTGCATTGAATAGAAGTATAAAAGGATATCAAATCAAGCTCAACAGCTACGCACCGAAGATCAAAACTCTACGGGCCACACGCCCGGAGTATAAGGGTTTACATCCCAAAAATAAACAATTCCAGCTAAAGGATGACATACCATTCAGATGGGTGGCTCATATGGACACCTACTAAATGCATTGGAACATCTTTAACCTGTTGTTCAAAATCTTCGTCAAATATGCTGGTTGAAATCAAACTGTATATACGTTATATGGATCCATCTGACAAAGAAGAATATACGAGTAGAATATGTATGAGATAAGCAAACATTACCAGTGCCACAAATCTCCAAGGATATCATAATAATCCTCAGTCCTCACTAAATAATTTCTCAGTATCTTAACTCCGTACTTTATATCCCACAAAGAAAATCCCAACCTGTCTCTAATACCAAATCTGTAACGCCCCAAATTAAATATGTTTCACTGTTTATATTCTCCTTAATAAATCACTCAATTGTAATCTGATAAATCTAATGATAGGGGCGTTACCGCCGTCCCAAAGGACAAGGCTTGAAGTATGTGTCCTGAAGTAACATAGTTAAGCATAACCTCAACCATACACATTCACACATGATCATCCATTCACAATCAAGTGTTAACCAATGTAAGGTTTATAAACCATAGTAAGATAATTCACCATGTAATCTACATCCTCATACACCGAAGAATTCAAAATACAGCTTTAAAGTATGCATATACTATATCACCGTTGATTTATACAGATTTCCTTGCTCAACTTATTCTCTTTCGCTGCTTTGCTAGCATGAGGGCAATTCTCTGAGCATTTGCCTACAATAATACATGAAAAACATTTCGAACTGTAAGACCCGCATTTTTTGTTTTCCGTTAAGCTAACTGTATTACCTTTTTATGTTATAAAATCGTATTTTTAGTAACTGTATGAGTTAAATGATTATCGATGTGCTTTTGGGAGCTATAATTTTATTAAAAAGGGATTATTATTGCTATTATTGATTTCAAAGTTAATTTGTGCTATTTGTGCCTTTAAATTATATCGATAGTTTAATTTAGTCATTATTTGATTTATTTAATCATTTTTCGAATGCAAGTAGGTTGTTAACCTTAGAATTAGTTTCAATATTTAATAAATCAAACCTTTATATATATTTGGGAACAAATAGTCAAAAGAAGGCCGTATTAACGATTGGGTTTAGAATAAGAGGTACGAAATTGGACGGGTGTTTTTAGTTGACTAAGCTTTTGACCAAAGAACCAAAAAAAAGGGAAAGAGGAAAGAGTAAAAAAGAGGGGGGGGGGGGATGAATTTTGGGGCAGGAAAACACGAAAACCCCCAACTCCTTTCTCTCTCTCTCTCTCTCTCTCTCTCTCCCCTTTACTCCATCTTCCCCACACCCGACCACAATGTCGGCTACCTTCTTCCTCATGCCCACGCATCACTGGTGAGTCAGGGAGGGACCACGGTGGCCCCTGTGTGCAACCAACGCTTTGCCAACCTTCACCATCCCCTCTTCTCTCCTCTTCTTGCCGCGAATAGAGCTGAGCAGCAGCACTTCGGGTGGCCTCAAAGCACCACCCATGCGCTGGAATCTGGCCAACCTCACCGTGATCGACCTTCCCCATAAATTGAGTGGTTGAATTCGACCCAAATCAGCCACAAACGTCACCAAATTTGGGAGCTAGGGTTCGGTTCGAGCAAGGCAACGGACTAGGGTTTCAGGTTCATTAGTTGGGCGTGTGTTAGGGACTAAGTGGATCGAGGATTGAGATTTTTCGGCCTTCAAAGTCGAGCCAGAGCCCTTAGAACGGGTCCTTTAGCATGGAATCGGGGTAGGTGTTTCTCACCTCCTAAGTATTAGTAGTTTTGAAATCGTTTTAACCTTTAAGTTATGTTGTATGTTAGTTTAGTTAACTAACACCTGAAAAGTAGCTTCGAAACGAATTATGCATGTTTAGAATCGATTCGAATATATTCAGTTAACACATGCCTGAAAATCAACTTCGAAATGAATTATGAATGTCTAGAATCGATGTATGTATGTTTAGCTTTGATTCGAATCTATTTAGTTAATTCATGCCTGAAGATTTAATTCGAAGTAAATTATGCCTGTTTAGCTTTGATTCGAACCTAATCCGTTAATTCATGCCTGAAGATTTAATTCGAAGTGAATTATGCATGTTTAGCTTTGATTCGAACCTATTCAGTTAATTCATGCCTAAAAACTAACTTCGAAGTGGATTATAAATGTTTAGAAACGACGAATGTACGTTTAGTTAATTCATAATCGTTTTCTAAACTTCGAAATGAATGATAAACGCTTAGAATTAACATATGTATGTTTAGTCATTTCATAATCATATATTAACTTCGAAGTGAATCGTAAGTGTTTAGAATTAATGTATATATGTTTTGTCGCTTCATAATCGTATATTAACTTCGAAGTGAATCGTAAGTGTTTAGAATCAACGTATATATGTTTAGTGATTCTATGATCGTTTGTTAATTTCGAAGGGAATTATAAGTGTTTAGAATCAACGTATATATATGCTGAGTTATTTCGTAATCGTTTGTTAACTTCGAAATGATTTACAAATGTTTAGGTTTGATATATGTACGATTAGTTAACTCTTGTTCGTTAAATAACTTAGGGGTAAACTATAAATGCTTAGAGTCAATTCATGCTTGAGTTGCCAAGTAAAGTACTATAGTTATATATGTGGATGTGATTGTATATATATGTATGTATGCTTGCTGTGACGCACCACTGGATAGTGCTGCTTGCCCAGGTAAGTACCTAAACCCTATCTCTTTATAAGCTAGCATGATAATGTGTTATGATTACTAAATTGAAAACCGAAATGGTAGTTGGATGGTTTGAGGTAGAACTATGAGTGGTTCGAGGTTCTTGTGGTACGGTGCTTGTGAGGAGGGAGTTTGGGTTGTGAATTAACCGTAATCGTGTGGATTGCGAAGCCATGTGTGGCTCATTGTGTTGTTGAAATGATTATGAAGTGCTTGAATGTAATACGTGTAAATCCCGCCCCTTTTATGTTATTAAGATGCATTATGCGTGTGAGTGTGGTGATTTGCCAAAGAACGTTTCTCGTGTTTTCAAACTAATAATAGCCATGACTAACAGCAAGCAATGGCCTATTTTAGCTACACAAACATTATTTTGGAGTGAACGCGCTTGAACAGGGGAATCCCTAAAACGTTTTATAAAGGTATGAGTTATATGATAAGTGATTTTACCAGAAGAAACAATAAAGTTATTAGTCGTTATGGCCCATACGCTTTAAATTGGCTAAGATAATGTGCTGCAGACAATATGATATGAATGATATTAACCTAGGGGATAAGTCCTGGTACTAGGAAGCCCTAGAAGACCCTGACGAGGGTAATGTAATGGTCCGATATGTTATGTAGCCGTCCCCAGTGTAAGAGCTTAAGTGTGAGCGTTAGTCCTCACTATGGGGTTGAGAATAGATCTCACCCAATCAGCACCCTGTAATGATCTTATGCCAAATGTACTTTCCTAATAAGCAAAGAAAAACAATTGGCACTTTGCCATTTTATATGTTTCGAAAGGAAAGAAGGTTTTTACGGGCCCTAAGAGGCCATATGGAATGAGATATGAAAAGCTTATAAGGGTCGTTGTACGACCAATATGAAATGAAATCTCCTTTTAAAGAACAAGAGCCTTAAAAGGTTAAGAAAATGCTTTCAATGAAAGAAAGAAAATTTTCAATGAATGTTTTATGAAATGATTCCTAAGCATGGTTGAATGATGTGGATGTTTTGTGCTTTTCTTATGAATGAAATGTGAATGAGATCTAAGTGAAGTAAGCTAATGAATATAAAGCTTTATGTGAACATTTTAAGAATAACTTATGAATGAGATGCTAAGTAAGATACGATCATGAAAAAGAAAGCCTTATGATCATATTTCATGCATACCCTATGAATGAGACTTGAGGTGTGTGTGCCTTATGTATATCATATGAATGAAATGCCAAGAAAAGTATACTTATGAAAAGAGATAACCTTATGTGCACACCATATAATGAGGTTTCATGTATAGGTTAAATGGAATGCTAAGAAGATGTGATTATGAAAAAGGAAGATCCCTATGCTTAGCCCTCGGTGCTCGCTTATGTGCTTAACTGCTGGTTAGTAAAGGAACTTAGTCATTTAGGAACCTAGAAATGTATTTGAGTAATTAAAATGAAGTTATTGGTTAGTAATCCTTTCATAAGGATTTAATGAATGCCTAATATGATAGTAAAGTATGAATACGTGATATGTGACTAATATGAGTATTATTGCCTACAACGGTTTTGGTTTTAAGGGGGTCGGGGGATACTCACTGAGCGTGTGGTTGCTCATCCCACTACTCTTTCTCCTTTTTCCCCAGGTTTTCTTGTGACAGGAAGAAGTTGAGTCAACTATATTAAGATGGAGTCTATTCTCGCTTGCACGGTATCATGTGTGCCTACTTACATCTTTAATGAAGTCATGTAATGTATTCTTAGTTTCTAAATGCATGTAAACCAAGCATTCTAGTTCATGTGTCGTATATGGTATAAAGGTCGCTCTGTATGGCTGTACGAGCCAACCATTTAATTAGTTAGATGTCTTCTTGGTCAAAGTTAGTTATGACTTGGGATGCAAAGCCTAATACTCTGGTTGTATGAACCGTCGAGTTGTATCTTTCATTTCTTCTTTGTTAAGGAACTATTCTGTATGGTGTACTCCGAGCGGGTGGCTGGTCGAGTTATGAACTCCGGTGTGTACCCGTTGAGTGTCTTTTAAATATTTTACGCTTCCGTTGATTTACAGGGTTTTATTTTAAGGCGTTTAGCCTGAAAACGGTCAGTTTTTATGAGAAATTCTGTCCGTTTCGCCTGAAAACGGTCATTTTTTAGAAGAAATTCTGTCCGTTTCGCCCCAAAATTTAAGTAAGAAGTTAAAAAAACGTAACGCTTCTGGCCCTAGGGGCTGTAAAAAACGTAACGCTTCTGGCCCTAGGGGCTGGGGGTGTTACACGAACTATGAGCCGAAGCTCAGTACATGCATTCTCGAATTGTTAAATGACCATTGAAATACTGATTGGGTCCGCTTTGCAATTCATTTAAGGTCAAAACAGGAAATGAGATGAATATAAAACTGCATTACTAATTATTATCTGATAGTGAATCCCTTGATACTGTTACGATCTATAGATAGGTGTACACCTGCCAAGCTGATCGGGGACCTAGCCTGAAGCCGCACGGGTAACTGAAGGGCGAATGCCCTATAGATGATAACTGATGGGGTCACTAATTAACCGATAAATCACTGTATAAATTGATTCATTGATGTACTTACCAAACATGATACTTTGATAAATGAACCCTGATTTCTAAAGATACAGGCAATGGACGTATCTGAAGACTTTAAAATGATATTTCACTTGATAATACTTATGCACAGTGGAAACGATAGATTTGGCCCCGATTCTGCTAAAGAAATATAATTATAGGTAAATGCAGTTAGTAAACAATATTTATTCCCGTTGTAATAGAAATTGATTAATTAAAAAGCTTCCACAATTTCAATAATTCAATATAAGATAAGTCATAACAAAATGATTTGAAAAATAAATCAATTAGGGTTATTGAACTTGAAATACAACAAACTGAAACAAAATAGGCCAAATTGGAATGATTGAGGTGATAATGAAAAGATCTTAATTGCTATAAGTGAAATATAGGTTTGTGATATTTCCAAAATGGATAATGAAAAGTGTAATGCTTCTGAAATGGATAATAGAATGCTTAATGTCATGAGAGGTATTGTGAGGTTCATAAAAGCTCAAATAACACCAGCTTGGTTCGATGGATACTGATTTTGAATCATTATTCTGCTCACTTCCCAAATTTCATTTTCATACTCATTTAACTTCATTTTCAACCCAAGTAAGCTTTTATATATAATCACACTTGTTGAACTCATTACACTTTGTGATTTCCTTATAATACCCGTAATTATATAGAAATTTTTGAAAATATTTCCAAATGTCATGATTTCTGTATTCACTCATATTACTGTTTGACGGTCTGCATTAGAAAATCCATATCCTTCACTCCCGACCTCCAAATAAGATGTAGAACCCCAATATGAAAAGCTTATAATGTCCAATAAAACTTTTATTTAGGATACAAAGCATGATTCACATAGTAAGGTCCCTAAAATTAGGGTAGAACACAGACGTGCACAATTTCAGTTCAATCTACGCAATCGTAGCAAAACGACCATAACTTTTTCCATAGAACTCGGATTGTGACTATTCAAAAAGCATGTGAAAGCTAACTTATTGATCTATCCACGCACCAAAAATACAAATTAGCAAAGAGCCAATCAATACCAATTTTTTCATAAAGTCCACTGTTCAAAACTGCTCCCAGTTTCGATATATTCTGCATAGTCTTCAGTAAAGTGGCCATAACTTTGTCTATACAACTCAGAATTAAATAATTCTAGAGCCCATTGAAAGCTAACTCATTGAGGTATCGTCACACCAAAAATCATAATTTTCCCATGTCCCATGAAATACCAGTATATTCATAAACAGACCCCTATTTTGGGTCTGTTTCCCAGCCCTAAATCAACTAGTTTCATCTTTTCTTCATGTAACCGCCCACTAAAATCACTCTTTAATTCATCTAAAACCAAATCAACATTACCATAATCATTTATAATGATAAGGATTGCAAAATCAAATACAAAATAATCCAAATCCATCACTTCAAACTTAAACTAGCATG
>JAKOGI010003544.1:0-10000 GCA_029747015.1 Carnegiea gigantea | reverse complement strand
CACACATTTTACATTTTAAACATACAAGAAAAGGGAATACACATATCACATTTAAACACTTCGTAATCATTTCAACACAATGAGCCACGCATGGCCTCGCAATCCACACGATTGCGGTCAATTCACAACCCGAACTCCCTCCTCACAAGCACCGTACCACAGGGCCTCGAACGCTCATGATTCTTTCCTCAAACCATCCAACTACCAAATTCATCGATTCATTAATCATGACATATTATCCTATTAGCTTATAAAAATATAGGGTGAGGTTTAGGTTCTTACCTGAGCATCCAGTACCATTCAGCGGTGCGCTACAACGAGCGTTCATATGGCCACATTTATTCATGAATCGACAACACTTATTTAATAAATCAAACATAATTTGATTCTAAACATATACGATACATTTCGAAGCAACTTTCTTAAGCATGAATGTACAGAGAACAGAGGTTCGAGTGAAAACTAAACATATTTCAATAGCTTCGAATTTAATTCGTTTACATGCATTAGTTAGTTTAACTCGAGTCGAACCTAATCATGTTTTTATAACTTCGAGATTAATTCGTTTAACATGTATTGGCTAAGCTACTTGATTCGGAGCCAGACGCCCTTCATTTACCTCGAAAATTAGCTCATTTGCATGCTTTGGTTAATTAATTCGAATGGAAGCTAAAGACATTAAAAGATCTTCGATTTTAATCCTTTTTCATATATTAGCTAAATAACTTGAATAGAAGCTAAGCACGTTAATATAACTTCTATATTAATTCTTTTTCATATATTAGCTCATTAACTTGAATCGATGCTAAGCATGTTAAATAACTTCGAATTAATTCTTTTTCATATTTAGCTTCATGGCTTGAATCGATGCTAAGCACGTTTATATTACTTTGAATTAACTTTTCATGCATTATTTACATTCATGAGTTCGAATTCATTCTAAAATCACATAATTCTCATTGATTTACAATCTTAGGCATAAATTAACCAAATGAATCGAACCTAAACATGAATAGCTCATTTCTTGACATTTCTAACGAATTTAACAAACCCTAACTTGACATGCAACATCAATCTGCTGAAAATTAACTTCGAAAATAGTAACAACTTAGGAGGGAGAAACACTCACTTGGGTTAGCCTGGTTTCAACCTCAAACGGTGAACACCGATGCTCCCACACTGCTAAACCCGAACCCAAGCCCGTCAGCCAGCAATTTTCGAACCCTAGCCCTCGGTTTCGTGATGCTTCTGGCGGATTGAGGCTCGATTTTGGCTCTAATTTATGGAGAAGGCTGGGTTGAAGGTGGGTCGTCAGTTTCCGGCAGGTGGACGGCCGGTTTTGGGCGAAGGGACGCGTGGGTGAGAGGCTGTGCGAGGTGGATGAAGTTTGGTGGTGGAATGGGGGCTGAGATGCGTGGTGTGAGGGACCGTTCGTCCCTTTCTCTCGCCGGTGACGCGTGCTGGCTGGCGGCAGCGCCAGGTGGCCGGTCACCGGTGAGAGAGATGCGTTAGAGAGAGGGAGAGCGTGCCGGGGGGGTCGGGTTCTCCCCGACTTCGGTCCCCGCTTTCCCCCTTTTCAATCCTCTTCCTTTTTTTTTTTTTGGTTCAATTAACAACATTCTACTGAATCCCGATCCTGTACTTGCTAATGGTTAGGCTTAACCCGAATCGAAACGACCTTCAATCAACTTTTCAGTTTAAACTTTGGGATTCAACCAAGTAAAACGAAAAACGATTTTAAAAACTCGGTTTAGCGTTGATTTGATAATTTTATAAATAAGTAGCATCGATAATAACGTTAATCAAATAATTGTTCTTTTGAATGAATTTAATCGTTAAAAACTCACACAGTTACTAAAAATACGGTTTTATAACGTAAAAGCAAGACAAGCAACTTAACGTAAAAATAACGAAGGTGGGTCTCACATTCTTCCCCCCTTAAAATAATTTCGTCCTCGAAATTCCAAATCCAAGTTCGGTTTTTCCTAAAATGAACGCGCGCAGGTAAGATCTACACAGTGGGTTTCCAAAAGGTTCCTTTTTGCAATCACTACTTCTTTTAAAATCAAAACAAAATGTCTTATGGTATCCAGTCTCCTCCTCGCCACTCCTCTTCAAGCGTCTACTCACTCTATTTAGGCGCCGAGGGCAAATCGCATTGAAGAGGGGCAAATGAGTTGGCATGGACAACCATATTGAGTTTGTTTTGAAAATGAAACATAGATTTTCAATGATCTAGACTCAGTTCGCATGGCAAGCAATAATTCTATGCGTATGCATCTATAAGTGGGCATCTAAAGGCACGGCAATTGAGACAATGACATCTTAAGGTCATACACTAGCGGTCTCATTCTAAAACATGAATTCAAGTTACTATTGGAATCACAATGATTAACATGGAGACTATTATAACACATTTAGAGTAACAGAAATGTCACATAGCACCACATAGTATCAATTAAGCACAATGGAATTACATAGTATTAGCAATCCAATATTCTTAAGTTTAGGAGTCTCGGGGAGCATGAACGCGTCTAAAACATACATGGCAAGCAATTTACAAAAGGAAAACATATGCACCAACATTCCGATGTCTGTACATCAATCCCAGCTAACTTTTAGGCCCTTTCATTCATGACAACTTATTCAGGACATGTTAGGTTCGCATGAAGGCAGTTAACTTAGTCGGGTCCATTCACAGGCATCAAGATATTGGGTCACTCTGAAGTCAAATTAATTGGTCAGGAAGCTATCACATCATACCTAAGCAGTAAAAACATTATATTACATCACATTGACAATGAAGGGACTTGGAGTAACACTCGAATTCGCATTGTCATCACGTAGGGTCTACAACAGAGCACTAAGGATGAAGAATCATGAATGGCATGAACTAGCATGGCATGTTGATAGAAACGGCTGAGAAGATAATGCTACGGCAAGAATACATGCATGCAAACAACGAGTCAAAGGTTATGTCATGCCGTGTACTATGAAACTTCATTCGTCTGGATAATCAAGTCACCTACCAAACCAAACGCAGGTCAAGCATGGATTGCACATAGGCAAGCAAAGGTGAAGATAGGCACCTAAGGTCCCCACATCATGCATTAAGTGCGTATGTGTATAGTTGTTCGAACTATATCATGGGATAATAGAACTTGTGGAGTACAAGTAATGACTCAGAGATCGTACAAGCAATGGTTCGCATAGGTTAACCCACTTAATCAATCCAGCCATTACGCAACTAAAGTTCATGATAAGCAACTCCAATGACGTGTATTTACTGTACCATTCACTCATAAAACGTACGGCTGATCATCAATCAACTAGCATGGGTAAGAACTACGGTGTTAATGGTCTTATAGGTATGTGTTGAGGGTCTACAAGGTACATCTATCCCATAGGTGATCATATGGGTCTCACTGTAGTTCGCTTACCTTAGTGGAGATCATTACTATGTACAATTCCAAAGTCTGCTAGGTTCTTCCTCCCTTTCGCTTTCTAGGTGTATTAGGGCTCGTCCAAGCCAAAACATCATCACTCCAATCAAACATAAGAGGCATAGACCTTAGTTCGAATAAAAGGTGAGTAACTCCCTTACAATCATGATTATTCTAGCATGTCATTCAACAATGCATTCGGAGATAAACATTTCAAAGCAAAGGTTACAATCGCACAATCACACTAGGGTATATGTGCACAATCAGCAATTAACCACAACATAAGGACTATACGCTATGCAGGGATTAGCTAACTATGACTACACGAAGCAACAACTCATGTAGGTTGAATTCTTTGGCCAATTAAGTGACATACCCAATAAGAATCAAGTCGAAGAAGCACCACATAGCTTACTTACTTTACCGTCAGTTAAGAAACATACAGTTAGCCCTACATATCATTCTAAGCGGCTATATAAGCTTTCAAGGTCCGTACGTTGTGCAATATGCCATGGTTTTCAAGTTCACAACTAATGTCACATAAGGGGTCATTTAGAAGGGCATACAGGATTGCATTTCTCATTTGCAAACTAAGGTCAAGGTATGTCTTGAAGCTTGTCAAAATCATTAAAAACTAGCCATCAGCCAGCTAATAGGGGGTAAGAACAATAGCATCAATGGTCTTACGAGTACACATTGAAACTTTGCAACATAATTATCTCATAAGGTAATTATTGAGGTCCGATGAGCTCTTAGTATGGATTGGAAGGTTCTATCTTCTACCTTAAGGCATTATGGCTTCCGCACGTGGTGTTATTACTTAAGAAACTGCTGAAAAGGGTGTAAATTAGCCTCAAAAGATAACGAGGTGATGCATGTGGTATAACGATTCCAAAGTCTGTGAGGCTATTCCTTACATCTCCACTCTAGGTGTGGTAGGGTTGATATGACCAGGACACTATCAAGTCTATAGTTAAAAAAAAAAAAAAATGGCGTTCCATGTCACTATGAGCATAATGCTTAGCTGACTCGAGGGGAATAGTAGTCACATGTAAGGATGTAAGGAAGACTCCACATGTGAGTGACAATCCAGACTGAGGCCACACCTAAGTGTCAATAACACGTATGGGATAACAATTAGGTAACATAATAAGACCATATCACAACCATCATATTGACACGCGCATAAACAAAGTTCTCGCTTAGTTCCCTTAGTGATTGAGGAACCACATAATTGGGGTATTGTCAAAAAGAAGCTTTCATTCTAAAGGGGTAATTCTTAGTCGCTTATAACACGTATGGGATAACAATTAGGTAACATATGCATCTTGGCGGATAGGCATCCAAAACATTTAGCTGCTCATAGAGACTTATAACAGTAGCAGAGACTCGAGTGGGATTATAAAACAAATGCAAGCTTTCAAGTGCGGCATTAAAGCCTAACTGCATAATTAGAAGGGTCTTTCAATGCGAAGTAAACATCTTAATTCATTATTTAGAAAGGTCTCAACTTTCAAAATCTCTAGGTTTTCAAATGAGAAATAGTCCAACTGCCTCTAGCCTATCCCTACCAACCACTAAGCACGTCTACTCACTCCATTACGGGGCCCGAGGAGCACATCGTACCTTAGGGGCAAGAATATGCTTAGAGTTCAAACTTTCCAATCATTCAATTTCAAACCGTCAAGGAGTATAAGCAAATAAACAAACAACCTTCGATTGGACTAATACTTAACTCATTCATGAGAAAACAAGTTACTCGGCTTACACCCTTAACAATTCGTTCGTTCACTCGATTAGTGAGCTCACTCGAGTAGTACCTAGCTAGCTAAATACGCCAAGATTCACATTAAACGCACAATTGTAGACCTAGTAGGCACATATCACATCATTATGAACGCGTTCCTATCGAACTATATGAATGCAAGACTCAGGTCGCGGCCTATGGTTGCAGGACCTTTGCTCTGATACCATCAATGTAACACCCCCAGCCCCTAGGCTAGAAGCGTTATGCTTTCCTAACTTCTTACTTAATTCCTGAGACGAAACGGACAGAATTCCCCCTAAAACCTGACCATTTCCAGGCTAAAAGCCTTACAATAAGTCCCTGTAAATCAACGGAAGCGCAAAACATTTAAAATATAGCTCAACGGCCACACGCCGGAGTTCATAACTCAACGAGCCACTCGCTCGGAGTACACCAACCAGATTGATTTATGAATAAAGAAGAAATGGAAGATACAATTCAACGGTTAACAAACCGGAGTATTAAGATTTACATCCCAAAACATAGCTAAATTAAACCAAGAAGACATCTAACTAACTTGATGGTTGGCTCAGGCGGCCATACAGAGCGACCTTTATGCCATATGCATTACATGAATTAGAATAATCGTTTACAGACCTTTATAAACTAAGAGCACATTACATGACTTCATTAAACGCGTAAGATCCCTTTAAATGAGCACATATGATGCCTTATAAGCAACGATAGGTTCCTTCTGGACTTATCTGACTCAACTTCTTCTCGTCAGAAAGAAAACCTGGGGAAAAGGGGAAAGAGTAATGGGATGAGCAACCACACGCTCAGTGAGTGTCCCCCAACCCCCTTAAAACCACAACCGTTGCAAGCAATACTATTTTTACTGGTCACATATAATGTTTTCATACTTTACTATCATAATAGATATTCATAGAACCTTTATGGGAGGATCACTAAACATAAACTTCACTTTGACCCCTCAATCATATTTCTAGGTTCCTTAATGATAGAGTTCTTTTCTAGCAAGTAGTTAGGCACGCGAGTAAGTATCAAAGGCTAAGTATAAGGATCTTTTCTTCTCATAATATAACTTCCTAACACTCCATTTAAACTACACATGAACCCTCAATCATATGATGTGTATATAAGGTTATCCCTTTTCATAAATACACTTTTCTTGGCATTTCATTCATATAATATACACATCACACACATAAACACATATCAAGCATTTAAGTACCTTTAAACATCATATTAAGCTATATGACACCCTCGTATGCTATTTACATATCAACGTTCATTCTTTTAGGAAGAGACGCCTTCATTCATGAAATTTTTAACGTGCTATAACTTTCTTTCTCATCTCATACACTATAAATCAGATAGATTTGGTATGGATAAGAATGATGCCACATAAGATTAGAATCCACGTTCAACCATACTTAAGAATCATTCATAATGCATCCATTGAAAGCTTTCCTTTAATACATAGGCTAGGAATCCACATTCAAACATACTTGAGGATCATTTCATAACTCATTCATTGAAAGCTTTCGATCTTTCGTTGAAAACGTTTTCTTAGTCGTCAAATGAAGTTTCATTTTGTTTGGTCGTGTAACGATCCTTATAAGCTTTTCATACATCATTCCATATAGCCTTTTGGGCCCATAAAAAGAACTTCCTTTCCTTTTTAATCGTTTAAAAATGGCAAAGGGCCAATTACTTTTCTTAACTTAGTACGAAAGTACTTCTGGCATAAGATCATTACAGGGTGCTGATTGGGTGAGAACTATTCTCGATCCCATAGTGAGACCTAACGCTCACGCTTAAGCTCTTACTCCCGGGATAGCTACATAAACATATTGGACCATTACCCTCGTCAGGGTCTTCTAGGGTTTCCTAGTACCAGGACGAAATCCCTAGGCAGTCAACATTCATAACATAGTGTCCACAGCATATTTTGGACAATTACCCTCGTAAGGGTCTTCTAGGGCTTCCTAGTATCAGGACGAAATCCCTAGGCAGTCAACATTCATAACATAGTGTCCACAGCACATCATCTTAGCCACTTAGGGTGTATCGGCCATAACGGCTAGTAATTTTGTGTTTCAAACAATAAAATCATTCAACGTATAATTCCTATCTCCCTTTTGTTAAAAAACGTTTTGGGGATTCCTCCCCAACACTATTTGAATAGCTAAAATAGGCCATAGCTCGTTACTAGACATGGCTATTATTCATTTAAAATACATGAAAAGTCATTTGCTAAAACATCACCCTTCCACACACATGTTACATTTTAAACATACAAGAAAAAGGGAATACACATATCACATTTAAACACTTCGTAATCATTTCAACACAATGAGCCACACATGGCCTCGCAATCCACACGATTGCGATCAATTCACAACCCGAACTCCCTCCTCACAAGCACCGTACCACAGGACCTCGAACGCTCATGATTCTTTCCTCAAACCATCCAACTACCAACTCGATTCATGGTTTCATTAATCACAACATATTATCCTATTAGCTTATAAAGATAAAGGGTGAAGTTTAGGTTCTTGCCTGAGCATCCAGCACCATTCAGCGGTGCGCTGCAACAAGCGTTCATACGGCCACATTTATTCATGAATCGACAACACTTTATTCAATAAATCAAACATAATTTGATTCTAAACATATACGATACATTTCGAAGCAACTTTCTTAAGCATGAATGTACAGAGAACAGAGGTTCGAGTGAAAACTAAACACATTTCAATAGCTTCGAATTTAATTCGTTTACATGCATTAGTTGGTTTAACTCGAGTCGAACCTAAACATGTTTATATAACTTCAAGATTAATTCGTTTAACATGTATTGGCTAAGCTATTTGATTCGGAGCCAGACACCCTTCGTTTACCTCGAAAATTAGCTCATTTGTATGCTTTAGTTAACTAATTCGAATGGAAGCTAAAGACATTAAAAGAACTTTGATTTTAATCCTTTTTCATATATTAGCTAAATAACTTAAATAGAAGCCAAGCATGTTAATATAACTTCGATATTAATTCTTTTTCATACATTAACTCATTAACTTGAATCGATGCTAAACACGTTAGACTAATTTCGAATTAACAATTCAAGCATGATTTACATTCATGGGTTCGAATCGATGCTAAACATGTTTAAATTACTTCGAATTAACAATTCAAGCATGACTTACATTCATGGGTTCGAATCGATGCTAAACATGTTTAAATTACAATTCAAGCATGATTTTTATTCATGGACTTGAATCAATGCTAAATGCACATAATGCGCATCGATATACAATTTCAGGCATAAATCAACCAAATGAATCGAACCTAAGTATGAACAGCTCATTTCTTGATATTTCTAACGAATTTAACAAGCCCTAACTTGACATGCAACATCAAACTGCTGAAAATTAACTTCGAAAATAGTAATAACTTAGGAGGGAGAAACACTTACTTGGGTTAGCCTAGTTTCAACCTCAAACGGTGAATACCGATGCTCCCACACTGCTAAACCCGAACCCAAGCCCGTCAGCCAGCAATTTTCGAACCCTAGCCCTCGGTTTCGTGATGCTTCTGGCGGATTGAGGCTCGATTTTGGCTCTAATTTATAGAGAAGGCTGGGTTGAAGGTGGGTCGTCGGTTTCCGGCAGGTGGACGGGTTTTGGGCGAGGGGACGCGTCGGTGAGAGGCTGTGCGAAGTGGATAAAGTTTGGTGGTGGAATGGGCGGCTGAGACGCGTGGTGTGAGGGACCGTTCATCCCTTTCCCTCGCCGGTGACACGTGCTAGCCGGCGGCAGCGCCAGGTGGCCGGTCGCCAGGTGAGAGAGAGAGAGAGAGAGAGTGAGAGAGATGCGTTAGAGAGAGAGAGAGCGCGCGGGGGGGTCGGGTTCTCCCCGACTTCGGTCCCCCCTTTCCCCCTTTTCAATCCTTTTCCTTTTTTTCTTTTGGTTCAATTAACAACATTGTACTGAATCCCGATCCCGTACTTGCTAATGGTTAGGCTTAACCCGAATCGAAACGACCTTCAATCAATATTTCAGTTTAAACTTTGGGATTCAACCAACTAAAACGAAAAACGATTTTAAAAACTCGGTTTAGCGTTGATTCGATAATTTTATAAATAAGTAACATCGATAATAACGTTAATCAAATAATCATTCTTTTGAATGAATTTAATCGTTAAAAACTCACACAGTTACTAAAAATACGATTTTATAACGTAAAAGCAAGACAAGCAACTTAACGTAGGTCTTACAGTATATGTATATATGCATATATATATATATATGCGTGTGCGTGTATCTCTCTCTCTCTCTCTCTCTCTCGCTCTATATATATATATATATAAATATATAGATAATATATATATATATATATATATATTATATATATATATATGTCCATTATACATATATATATATAATGTATTTTCGGGATACAGATATTGATATATATAATATATATATCTATTATATTATATATATAAGATATATATATATAATAGTTGTGTATGCATCAGATATTTGTATTATATATATATATATATATATATATATAGATATATATATATATATATATATATATATATATATATCATATATATACACACAAATATGTATATATGTGTATATATAAATATATATACATATATATACATATATATTTGTATATGTATATATATCTGTATACACGTGTGTATATGTGTACATATATATACATATACATACATAACTATATATATATACTTACATATATATAGCTGTACATA